>SJYC01000399.1:0-10929 GCA_006408675.1 Madoqua kirkii
ATTCTTTGGCACTCAGCTTTCTTCACAGTCCAACGCTAACATCCATACATGACTACTGGAAAAACCATAGCCTTGACTAGACGGACCTTTGTTGGCAAAGTAATGTCTCTGCTTTTGAATATGCTATCTAGGTTGGTCATAACTTTCCTTCCAAGGAGTAAGCATCTTTTAATTTCATGGCTGCAATCACCATCTGCAGTGATTCTAGAGCCCCCCAAAATAAAGTCTGACACTGTTTCCACTGTTTCCCCATCTATTTCCCATGAAGTGATGGAACCAGATGCCATGATCTTCGTTTTCTGAATGTTGAGCTTTAAGCCCACTTTTTCACTTTCCTCTTTCACTTTCATTAAGAGGCTTTTGAGTTCCTCTTTACTTTCTGCTATAAGGATGGTGTCATCTGCTTATCTGAGGTTATTGATATTTCTCCTGGCAGTCTTGATTCCAGCTTGTGCTTCTTCCAGCTCAGCGCTTCTCATGATGTACTCTGCATACAAGTTAAATAAGCAGAGTGACAATATACAGTCTTGATGTACTCCTTTTCCTATTTGGAACCAGTCTGTTGTTCCATGTCCAGTTCTAACTGTTGCTTCCTAATCTGCATATAGTAGCTTAGTCATGTCCAACTCTTTGCAATCCCATAGACTGTAGCCAGCAAGACTCCTCTGTCCATGGGATTTTTCCAGGCAAGAATACTGGAGTAGGTTGCCATGCTCTTTTCCAAGGGATCTTCCTAAACCAGGGATCGAACATGGGTCTCCTGCATTGAAGACAGATTCTTTACCATCTGAGCCACCAGGGGAAGTTCTATTTCTAAAACGTAAAAGATCCAATAATGTCAAATTCTATAAACAACATAAGCAAATCATGTGTGTATATATATATACACACATGTATAAGCAAATGTATATGTATACACATGTATACACATCTGTAAAGAAATATATACATATGCATGTATATATAGTCATGTATAAGCAAATGTGTATAATATGCTATAAATATATTAAAAAAATCTTTGTGTGCCCTATGCTAAAGACTCTGCAGAGCTTCTTGTTTTAAATGTAATTGTAAAAAATCTCAATTAAGAAAGTCTTCAATTAATCGAGTGTTCCGGGTAATTTAATTTCCTGGTTTAATTGAGCACTAACCAGAAAACTTTCCCAAATGTTTTTCCAAAGAAAGTAACACACACTTTCTTTGGAAAAACATTTGGGAAAGTTTTCTGGTTAGTGCTCAATTAAACCAGGAAATTAAATTACCCGGAACACTCGATTAATTGAAGACTTTCTTAATTGAGATTTTTTACAATTACATTTAAAACAAGAAGCTCTGCAGAGTCTTTAGCATAGGGCTGTTTCTGCTGTAGATGTGTATAAGAGACAGGTATAATATGCTATAAATATATTAAAAAAATCTTTGTGTCATTTGTTGTATATTTGATTGGTTTCTTGTTAAAGATCAACTTGGAGAAAAATTCATTTAGAGATGACTAATATCTGGTTTCCCAGGTGGCTCAGTGGTAAATCCTCCTGCTAATGTAGGAGACACGGGAGATGCAGGTTCAATCCCTGGGTTGGAAAGATCCCCTGGAGGAGGAAATGGAAAACCCACTATAGTATTCTTGCTGGGAAAATCCCATGGACAGAGGAGACTGGAGGGCTACAGTCCATGGGGTTGCAAAGGGATGGATACAACTGAGCACACACACACTTATTAATATCTGGTAGATTTTTCTCTGTCCCTGATCAAAGCCAGGAATGCCCCTTGGCAATGGTCTCAGGTCTAATTCTTAATTCATAAGTTATCACCTATAGAGCTCTGGGCTTGAGTCGGGAATTGGTTCTGAAAAATTCATGGAATTATTCCTGAGTGACTGGGCAGTATCTCCTATAATTAGCAATGACAAATGTTGAATTACTTGGACATGACTGGCAAGGGGTAGACATCCCATCATTAATAGCAGTAATTGAAATTAGTTAGGGTATTATTAGTGTTGATGGTAGATGTAGTAATAATAGCAGTAATGGTATATGTGGTGAGAAAAGACCTAAATTATTTTTGTTTGTCCAAATCTCATGGAACTCTCTCATTTAAGACAGAAGGATCAAAGAAAGAGAACCAGCTCCAAATCTCAGTGTTTTAATAGATATTGAAAATCTGTTACATTCCAGAAAAGTACCACCTCAGGTAGCTGAGATTTTAAAAATAGACTGTGTGGATCTGATAAAACAACTCCAAGAATGTATCCATAAGAAGACACTATTTAGAACAAGGTCAGAACCAAGATGAAGTGCTTACAGGCTGCCATGGTAGTAGCCCTTTATAAGTCTTCCAGGCACCAATCATCCACCCTTACACAGCATGATAGAATAGCTTGTGAGTTACCATTGCTGCCAGACATTTCCTTGGCAGAACCACACCATAGACAAGAAGCAGACCTAAGTGAGGATTCACACATATTCTTAAAGGCTTAGCAACACTGCACGCTAGCCTCAGCAGAGCCTCTGATCCACTCTGACAGCCAGCAGTCAAACCAGACTGCTACGGAGACCTTAGAGTGTGTAGAAGTTCCTGGAGAATTATCTCCTCTAGAGACAGTCAGCAACAGAACTGCCAAGGGCAGAAGTTAGAGCTACTCCCACATACATGAAACAAATTTTCCTTTCCACCTGGCTTTGTATATTATAAGAATAACTGAGTGGGACATGCTTTGAACTTTCTACAGGTTCTCTGACATTATGCGGTTACCTCTATTGATAGGACATTTGGACTCAGAAAGCAGAGCCAGCAAGAGTGCTATTGCCATTCCCAGTTGGTCTCTGGATTATGGCTGTCTAGGATATGCAGCCCTAACCCCTATATGACAATATTTGGAGATGTGGCTTTTGAGATGTAATTATGTGCATGTTCAGTCATGTCCAGCTTTTTGCAACCCCATGGATTGTAGCCCACCAGACTCCTCTGTTCATGGGATTTCCTAGGCAAGAATACTGGAGTGGGTTCCATTTCCTCCTTCAGGGTATCTTCCCCATCCAGGGATCAAACTGCATCTTCTATGTCTCCTGCATTGGCAGGTGGATTCTTTACCAGTGCTTTACCTTGAGCTAAGGTCATGAGGGTGGGGCCTTCATGTTGGGATTAGTACCCTTATAGGAAGATACACCAGATATTTTGCTTGCTTCCTTTCTCTCCATCATGTACCCACCAGAAAGAGGTGTGGTGTGTACACAGTGAGATAGTGGTTGTCTAGAAACCAGGAAGAGAGCTCTCACTAGAGTCTGAGCATGTTGCACCTTGGTAGTGGACTTGTGCCTCCAGAACTGTGAGAAAATAAATACCTGTTATTTAAGGCTCACAGTCCATGGTATGTTTTTTTATGGCAGCTCAAGCTGATAATATACTATATGCATGTGTTCTAAGTCACTTCAGTTGTGTCTAACTCTTTGCAACTCTATGGACCGTAGCCTACCAGACTCCTCCGTCCATGGGATTCTCCAGGAAAGAATACTGGTATGGGTTGCTATGGATCAAACCTGCAGCTCTTATATCTCCTGCATTTGCAGGCAGGTTCTTTATCACTAGCACCACCTGGGCAGCCTGATTAATACACTACAGTGATTATTAAAAAAAATAAGTGGACTTACTTAATTTTTTAAATAAGTGGGCTTATAGAAGTCATTACAGAGAAAGCTAGCATAGTTACCATAATTAATTAGTTTCTGTGAAAATAAAAGATGTTTTCCTCTTCAAGGAACAGGGGAAACTACCCATCTTCTCTCACATGGCTCCAAAAGTAAGTTGCCCAAATTCAAGAGTTACCCGAAGAATTGTCCACATCTCTGTCCATACCAACTGATACTCATCTATGGGCAACCAAGTCCTCAATACCATGTGTTATATTTGGAATGCCTCTTGTTCTAAGGTGAAATTTTGGAATTTATAATTTGTTGCAATTTGTAAAGCAATTTTCTTGTGGCTTCCTTCCTTTCTTGGAGTGGTGAGGGTTTTTAAAAATATAAAATGTCTCTTAGATTGCCCCATGAAAGCTAACTTTCTGTAACTACTTTTCTGTTTGCCTCTCAAATCCCTCATTCCCTGATCTGGGTCTGTCTTTCCATAGGTACAATGTCTCAGTGACCAGGACAAAAAGAAGATATTTTTGAAAAAGACTGATGTCATTCAAAGACTGACATTTCAGTTTTTATTACTAGAATACCTTGAAGAATTAGATCTGATTTGCATTGATATTTGCCAACTGAATTATTAAAGTTCTTTTTTTTTTCTTTTCCCTTTCCCTCATCAGATTTTAACGCTTTGGTCAACAACAGACAAAGTCACAATTTAACAATCATATGACTTCACAGAGGACTTCTGGGCTTTTGAATTGTTGACCAATTTGAGAAAAAAAAAATACCGATTTCATGCATAAAATGAAGGTGATTACATATAAAGGAAATGGCAAGAAGGCTTACTTAATTTTTTAAATGAGTAGGCTTATAGAAGTCATTACAGAGGTAAAGGTTTTTTGTTGTTTTTGTTTTGTTTTTGTAAAGGAATCTGTTTCTCACATCTATTTCTTAAGTGACCTGGGGTAATTTCATTGACATGTCTTTTGTAGGTAATGTGACACTGTTTGAGTTACCTATTGAGGTTTTTCTCTTTTACTAGAATTAATTGTAGACTCAGTGTACTGGAACATTTGAAAATGAACATGTATGCCTAAAGAAGGATGAGGGTTTCAGAAATATGTGCACATTTAAAGTGATATATTAGCCCCAAATATCATTAGAATGTAGATGGAAAAAAAGTGTGAATTTCTATGTAGTTTTTACTTCTAAACCTCTTCATCTAAAGTGACAGAACTACTAGTCTTAGAAGTGTGATAGTGCACCTCTACATCAAAGTTTTAAACATATCACACACACACGCAAACCAGGTCATCAGGTTATTACATTACTTATTTTGGTTAATGATATGCTTCACAGCCTTGCAGTCAATTCTTTCTACTCTCTAACCAAAATAACTACTGTAATTTGAGTCTATGTTTGGCTCTGTAGAATCTAAGATAATAGTAACAGTAAGCATCCCTTGAATAATGCTTTATCATTAATAAATCATTTTTGCATACACTATCTCATTTGATACAGCACAGGTATCCTGGTAGGTGATCAAGTATTATATTATTCATATTTTACAAATGAAAGTAGAGAGTTTAATGGACCCACTCAAAATCTCTAAAAAGTAAATGGTGAAGAACAGAGATTTGAACTCAAGCTTTCTGACTTTTAAATCCTGCATTTTTTCTACCAAGTCACTCTTTCTCTTAATCCCTTACAGTTTTTAGACAGCTTTACCCTATTCAAACTACCTTCATATTCATTATCTAATCTGATTTCTCAAAGCAACAGCACAAGGCAGACAGAGCACATATTATTGTCTAGATTTTATAGGTAAAGACATTATAAACGATGATGAGAAAAGTGGCTACTGTCATTCAGACAGTAGTTCTTCATACGCTGAAATTTTCTTGTAATCTTTAGCAGCAGCAGTATCTGATGTAAAGCATCAGATGGTTCTCCTTTCCAAGTCATATTCAATGATCCAGTATTATAACCCACCCCTAAACCGACACCAGTTTTTGTTGTGTTTTGTTTTCTTGGTAGGAATATATTTGGAGGGAATGCAGGTAGAGATGAAGTTAGGGTTATTAGTAGAAAGGGAAGGAAAGTTCTTAAATTTTAGACTTAAAATACTAAAGAAAACAGTTTTCTCTGCATACGAAGACTTTTTCACCTCTCATCTTGGGTTATGTGTGTACAAACCCCTGAAGTTCTTGATGAAATGAAGATTCTGATTCAGTGCCTCTGGAGTGGGGCCCAGCATTCTATAAAGCTCCAAGGTGATGCCAGTTCTGCTGATCACAGTCCAACCTTGATAGGCAAAGGTCCATCCTATTTCTCAATGCCATAATTATTTTTACTATTCTCTAAACTATGAATCTCTAGGGTCAAACAGAGAAATTAAACCTAAAACACTGTAACAGTATTTTTTTTTGAATACTCTGTACATGTAGGACTTCCTTAAATGCTGTTCTGTGCTAGGCTATTTATAACACTCTAGTATTTTCTGACCTATTCTCATCTCAAGATCCAGGATGATGCTGAAAATATGGTCCATGGACTAGCAGAGTCAACATTACCTGGGTGCTTATGAGAAACATAGAATTTCAGGTCTCATCTCAGACCCCCTGAATTAGAATTCACATTTGAACATGATTCTTCAGATGACTTTCCAGTACAGTGATTTTAGAGATTCACTCCTTTAGATCTTTTTGCCCAAGTGTACTTACATAAGTTATCATTATGCTCATGTGGCTGGTCCTCCAGCTCACTGGGAGGATCTAATCCTCCAGAATCCCAGAATTCACCAAAAGAATTCAGCAAAAGAGATGATTTAAATGTGGAGTGAGGCAGGAAATCTGCATTTTTTAAGACTTGCTTTGAGGTAATCCTAATGATTGGCCAGATGTAGAAATCTAATAGTGGAGATGAAAGTTATGGTACATATGGCTACAGCCAGAATGGATAGTTTTATAGGTAGGGAATCATATGAGATGTTATAAAACTTTCAGCTATGCAGCGGAGGTTCCTTTTTCAGACTGACTCAACCTATGAACTATTCTCTACTTCTAAAACCAAGATGGGTCTGAACTTCTGCCACCCAACTCCCACTACAGCACTAATGCATTGGTGTGACAGTGTTGAGAGCTTTGTTAGCACGTATTAAATTTTTTTCCCCAGATACAGAAACCTGAAGTAGGCATTTTAGTGTGTCTTACAGAAAGAAATGTCCTATATATTTGACACAGCAAAGCAAAAATATAGTTCCTGAAGATTTCTATTTTTAAAGTCTAAACTTCAAGCAGATTCTAACAGTCTGACATTTAGCCAGCATAAATAATTCATTTATTCATTCAATAAATTTTTACTAATCATTTACTCTGTGCTAGGCACTATAATGGCACTAAGAACATGTAGGTGTTTGCTTTCGTAAGGAAAATAGTAAAAACATAAACATTTAAGACAATTACTGAGTGTGATACCTGCTTAGGAGAAGAACAACACATTAGTGATAAAGAGAATGTCAAAGGATTTGATACAAGAATGTAAAGATTTCAGAGCATTCTCTGTAGTCCAGTGGATAATAATGAGAATCCCATAGAAGCAAACCGGCACATCAGGGCAACAAAGAAGAAATGGATCTGAACACGACCTAGAGAGCTTTCCCGAAATTTCCAAAACCTTCTTAGTAAGAGATTATCAAAGCTATTAGTTGGACAGCGTTAGTTATATAATTCTATTGTACCATTTGCTGTTTGCTTTCTACTCATTCATCCTTTAATTACTTGTCAATGTCTATTTAGTTTACACTGCACTGCACAATGTGAGTTATTTCCCAACAATACTATTTTTATAAAGCCTTTAATTGAGTAACTCAATTGGTTGGTGGATTGATTGAGCACTTATATGCCAAGCAATGAACTAAGAATATACACATAAGTAGGATACAGTTTCTGAACTTTTATGGATCTTATAGTCCAGAGATTGCACATAATTAAAATGAAATTTTATTACTTCTGTTATGTGGCTTCCTGAAGGGAGTGTCATCTTGAACGCTTCAAAAGAAAAAGTTACACTGGCAAAATGATGATACAGGTGAGATGTGAAATCATGTTTGAAGAAGAAAACCAGGATGTGTGAAGGCCCCAAAGCAAGTGGACAAGACATATTCTTGAAATATAAGTAGTATTAATTTAATCTACCTACTATCTAAAGTAGAGGGATTAGGGGTTTAAGGATAGGAAAATAATTGAATGAAGGGTTTTGGCATGCTTAGTTTGAACTTTATCCCAAAGGCAATGGGAAGTCTAGCAAGAAAATTAACTCACTAAGTTTAAAATTTAGAAATAGCATTTTTGTAGTAGGGGTAAATACCTAGTAGCAAGAAGTCCAACTGGAAAATTCGGAGAAATTGTTGGTCATTTTTTTGGTGTTGTACTACCATTGCCTGAAATATCAATTTTATTAAGAAAATAATCATTGTAATTTATAACCTATAGGTTTTCTACAGCTACAGTTAATAATGTATCAGCTGTTACATACCCAGAGTCTGGGAGAATGGTCCCCTAGGAGAAGACACATGGACACATGAATAAAACAGATCAGGAAATCTCTCCCTAACAAGTTGTTGTCATGTTCTTTTGAAAAATTAACACCTCAAATGAGTATATTGAGATATGAGGTGATCTAAGATGTGAAATATTAAGACTAGCCTTGGTGAGGCACTTCCCTAGTGGTCCACTGGCTACAACTCTGCACTCCCAGTGCAGGGGGTCTGGGTTTGATCCCTGGTTGGGAAACTGGATACCACATGGTGCTGCTAAGAGTTTGCATGCCGCAACTAAAGATCCTGCATGCCACAATGAAGATCAAAGATATCACATGCCGCAACTAAGACCTGGCCCAGTCAAATAAATAACTATAAATATTACAAAAAAAAAAGACCCCAAAATCTGCCTGGCTACTTGCTGGATTGGATAAAGATGGCATGGAAGTTGTCTACAATCAAATCATCAACCTCCCCCAAACTTTTACTATGGAATGCTGACATATGGATTAATAATTAAAATATATTGAAAATAAGGATATCAATAATAGCTAATGCCATACTAAAAAGACTCTGTTTACATGTTCTCTTTTAATTCTCATGATAACCTTTGGCAAAGATTTTATTTTTAGAGAGACTTTAAAATTAGAAAACACGGACTCTTTGGAATAATGGCAAAAATATTTGAAGTCATGAGACGCTGAGATGTGGACTCTATTTCTGTCTACTAGGCCATGTGCAAAATATGTGATTAAGCTATCCCTCCACCCCCTACATGCCACACAAGCTTCTAAAATGTCCTGGAGCACTCATATCCAAGCTAGTGCCCCAAGGACAAATTTAGGACAGCTCATTTCTCTTCAGAAAGTTTTCTGGGGATCTGATGACAGATCTGGGGAGGCCAAGAGTGAGGTGCTGGTGGTACAAGGGCATCTGTACAACGCTCATCAGAATGGCCAGCACGTCTGCGTGTGGAAATCCTCCTATGGCTTAAAGACTGCCAGTGTCATTTGTTGTGAGTCTCAAGGATTTTTAAGGTTTGGAGGCCAGTAATCATGTAGTTACATTTTGTAGTCTTCATTTTCTAGATTACCCATTTGTTTTAATGACAAGGTTACTGAAAGAGTTTTTATTTACTTGATGAGACTATTATGGAATTATATGCATGGGAAAAGAATATGTTTCTGACCTAAATTTAAGATTTTTTTTTGTTTAGTTGCTCAGTAGTGTCCAACTCTTTGTGACTCCATGGACTGCAGCCTGTCAGGCTCCTCTGTCCATGGGACTTCCCAGGCAAGAATACCAGAGTGTGTTACCATTTCCTTCTCCAGGGGATCTTCCGAGTCCAGGAATTGAACCTGCATCTCCTGCATTGACAAGCAGATTGTTTACCAATAAGCCACCAGGGAAGCCCAAATGTAAGATACTCACGTACAGAAATAACTATCTATATACCTGCTACACTGGTATATACTATACTGTATATTTAAAATCAATATCCAAGTAAGGTTCTGAAAAGAAAACATAGCAAGAGTTTTCTATATTTTCCTGCTCTTTGAAAAGGGAAACTAAGAATGTTAAAAAGTAAAAGGAAATAATGTATGCTAAAGAAAAAGATTAAATGATTAAATTTTAAAAGAAAATCATCATAACCTAACACTGACATCATGGCTTCACATAAAGATGCTGGTTTGTATTCGCCAACGCATTGTTTACATGTGCTCTTTTGGTACAGAGTCCAAACTGCTCTGCTCACCACACGATGGGCCAATGAATCCAAGAGATGAGGGGTTGAGACAAGGAAGAGGCTTAAATTAGGAGCCAGCTGACCAAGAAGACGACACGCCAGCACCTCAAAATAATCATCTTACCTGAGTCTGGATGCCAGGTTCTTTTATAGATCAGAAATGGGGGGAGGTGAGGAAGCAAAGTAAAAAAGCCATTAATCTTGCATAAATCTCCTAGAATGGCAAGCCTCAGGCAGGGTATGTGTTAATTTCTTCCTTCCTGCCATCTACAGGTGGACAGGGTTCTGAACAAAGGCAATTTAGCTTAATAGGCAGAGGGGCAGGATTCTCTGAGGCAGCCCATTCTGTATGATTATAATAACAAAAGTAATGAAAAGCAAGTCAAAAAGGAACAGTTCCAACATGGAGTCAGAATTGGCTTCTTCTCTCCAACACCTTCTCTGCCAAGGATACTCTTCCTGCCTCTATTTTCTTGCCCTGGTTCTATTTATCCTTGAGGTCTTAGTGTAAGCTTCCTGGAGCTTTGCTGGCTCTGCAGATTTTGCTATGTTGGCCTTGTTTTATGGTCTTATTGAATGCTACTATAATTTTCCTTTATACTATATAAATCTATCTAAGTGGTTATTCATGTAATTATTAGCTTAATACTCTGCTTTCTTGTTGAGCTATAAGTTCTACTTGTGCAGGGACCATGTCTATCTTGCTTCTCATTTTGGCCTTTTACAGAGTGAGCATTCTATAAATATTTCTTGTCAGAAAAACAAAGTGTAATCAAGGTCAAGATTAATTTGAATATAATTCTACATTGATGGAAGATATACTTTAAAAACAATATATATTTTTGGGCTCCAAAATCACTGCAGATGGTGATTGCTGCCATGAAATTTAAAGATGCTTGCTCCTTGGAAGAATCAAGCTATGACCAACCTAGACAGCATATTAAAAAGCAGAGACATTACTTTACCAACAAAGGTCCATCTAGTCAAAGCTATGATTTTTCCAGTAGTCATGT
>SJYC01000401.1:0-58266 GCA_006408675.1 Madoqua kirkii
ATTGATGTGGCTTTCCAGTTTTGCCAGGAGGATTCATTTCGGCTGATTCTTTTTTTTTTCGCGGGGTGGGGTGGCAGGGGTTGGTACCTGGCTTGAGGGATCTTAATTCTTCTGCCAGGGATTAAAGCCACACTCCCTGTAATGGAAGTCTGGAGTCTTAACCACTGGACTCTCAGGGAAGTCCCTAGACTGATTCTGTTTTAAGAAACAGGTCTGTTCCATAAATAGAGCCTCGACCAATGATATCTCCGAAAGACCCTGGGGGAGTTGTGGTGAGGAAACCCGGCAGGACCTAGAGGTCAGAGTCCACTCTGAGCACAGCAAGCACTTATTCACCAAACATTTGCTTGTCCGTGACTCCCCTACGTCCTCTATGAAGTCCCAAAGCATTACCCTCAACATTCTCTTCTGTCTTTAGCTGCAGGTATTATTTAACCTGAGGGCTTTGACCATTTTGGTGCCTCATTCTCCTGGCTGTTTCCGTATGTGTGTTAAATAATTCTTCTTATATTTATCTCCTGTTAAACTGTCTCATGTCAATTTAGTTCTTAAACTGGCCAGAAGAACATGGGAGGATACAGGACAGTTTCTTCATTCCTCAACCTCCATGCTGTAATCTGTGTGGCGTTTGTCTCTGACTGTGCATGCAGATGCAGGCGGTTCAGGAATGCCTGGGGGCCCTCACACGGGCCTTTACTGCTCGTAGGAGTCACCCCGGGCATTTCCTCAGCTGGTGCAAACGTCATGGTTCCCACTCCAGTTGAAAGATGCATGTCAGCAACCACCAAGAGGGAGCTTAGTTCAAACGGGGATTCCTCAAACATTTGCTTGTCCGTGAAACCCCTTCTCCTCTATGACGTCCCAAATCATTACCCTCAACATTCTCTTGTGTCTTTAGCTGCAGGTATTATTTAACCTGAGGGCTTTGACCATTTTGGTGACTCATTCTCCTGGCTGTCTCCCGTATATGTGTTAAACAACTCTCCTTTGATTTATCTCCTGTTAATCTGTCTCATGTCAATTTAGTTCTTCAACTGGCCAAAAGAACATGGAAGGATTCAGGACAGTTTCTTCATTCCTCAACCTCCATGCTGTAATCTGTGTGGCATTTGTCTCTGACTGTGGGTGGAGAGGCAGGCAGCTCAGGAATGCCTGGGGGCCCTCACATGGGCATTTACTACACGCAGGAGTCGCCACGGGCATTTCCTCAGCTGGTGCAAATGTCAGGGTTCCCACTCCAGTTGAAAGATGCAGCTCAGCAACCACCAAGAGGGAGCTTGGATAAAACAGGGATTCTTGCTCTCACATCTTGAGGGCCACACAGGACAGTGGCCAGTGTGGAGGGGGGAGGGAGCCCAGAACTGGGCTTCTGCCTTTATTGGAGTCCAAGGGTGGGGTGGTTAAGCGAGAACTAGGGCCAGGAAGAGCCAGGTGGGGTCACTCCCATGGTTATCTCGGTTGCCCAAGGTTTCCTAGGAAGAAATTGACGGGTGAGGCAAGCGTGGCGGATTCCCTTGAAGCCGCTATACAGTTGATAGTGTGTTCATTCAAAATGCGTGTTTGAAATAGAAGCATTAGCAATCAGAAGCTTCATACCAGTCCCTTAGGATCAGGCATGTTTACTGTGTTTCCAAGAGTGCCAAAGGCCTCCTTTCTCCAAAACCTCATCTGTACTTGTCAGTTTCTTAAGAGTGTGAGGGGGCCAACACATTGACAACAGATCCTATGGTTTATCGGGCAGAGAACGGAGAGCCTGAGACAAATGTCTGCAACTCTGAATCGCAGAGCTCTGAGGGCTTCCTCTCACCTCCTTAAGACAAAAACCCAACCCTTGGAAAGGATCTCAGTGACTGCACGGTGATGCCAGGCTGCTTAGGTCGACTGTGCCAAGGCACTGGGTCTTGGATATGCCTCCCTACTGTCTCCATGCATCTGAAAATACACCAACCTTCAAATTTGGCTGTGGCCTCTCTCTGTGAAGCGGGAGCAGGGCCGTGGACTGTTCTTTGTGGGTTGCACTCACTGTGATTCAGTTGTGCTGATTTCACATGCCAGCAAGGATATGCTCAAAATCCTTCCAGCTAGACTTTAGCGGTACATGAACTGAGAACTTCCCGATGGAAAAGCTGGGTTTCGACAAGGCTGAGGAACCAGAGATCAAATTGACAACATTTGTTGGATCAAAGAGAGAGCAAGGAAATTCCAGAAAAAAACACCTACTTCTGCTTCCCTGACTACACTAAAGCCTTTGCCTGTGTGGAACAATACAAACTGGAAAATACTTAAAGAGTCCCAGATCACCTTGGGCTTCCCTGATAGCTCAGTTGGTAAAGAATCCGCTGGCAATGCAGGAGTCCCCGGATTGATTCCTGGGTCGGGAAGATCTGCTGGAAAAGGAATAGGTTACCCAATGCAGTATTGGAGGGCTTCCCTTGTGGCTCAACTGGTAAAGAATCCACCTGCAATGAGAGAGGCCTGCGTTCTATCCCTGGATTGGGAAGACCCCCTGAAGGGAAAGGTTACCCACTCTAGTATTCTGGCCTGGAGAATTCCATGGACTGGATAATCCATAAGATGGTAAAGAGTCCATTACGAGGGAGCAACTTTCGCTTACTTACTCACCAGACCACCCTACCTGTCTCCCGAAAAACCTGTATGAGGGTCAAGAAGCAACATTTAGAACTGGACATGGAAAAACTGACCTGCTCAAAACTGGGAAAGAAGTATGACATGGCTGTACATTGTCACCCTGCTTCTTTAACTGTATGCAAAGTACATTGTGAGAACAGCCAGGCTGGATGAATTATAATCTGGAATCAAGATTGCTGGAAGAAATATCAACAGCCTCAGAAAGGCAGATGGTACCACTCTAATGGCAGGAAAGTGAAGAGGAACTAAAGAGACTATTTATGAAAGTGAAAGAAGAGAGCGAACAACATGGCCTAAAATCCAACATAAAAAAAAACCCTGAAGATCATGGCCTCTGGTCCCATCACTTCATGGCAAAGAGAATGTGAACATATGGAAACAGTGACAGATGTCGTTTTCTTGGGATCCAAAACCACTGCAGGTGGAGACTGTAGCTATGAAGTTAAAAGATGTGTGCTCCTTGGAAGGAAAGCTCTGAAAAACCCAGACAGCATTTTACAAAGCAGACACACCACTTTAACAAGAAATGTTCATAGTCAAAGCTATGGTCTTTCCAGTAGTTATGTACAGTTGTCAATGCTGGACCATAAAGAATGTTGACGCCGGAGAATTGATGTTTTTGAACTGTGATGCTGGAGCAGACCCTTTGAGAGCCCCTTGGACAGCAAGGGGATCAAACTAATCAAACCTAAAGGACATCAACCTGAGATATGCATTGGAAGAACTTGTGCTGAGGCAGAAGCTCCAGTACTCTGGCCACCTGATGCGAAGAGCTGATTCATTGGAAAAGGCCCTGATGCTGGGAAAGATTGGAGGTGGGAGGAGAAGGGGACGACAGAGGAGGAGATGGTTAGATAGCATCACCGACTCGTGAATGGACATGAATTTGAGCAATCTCCAGGAGATCGTGTAGGACTGAGGAGCCTGGCATGCTGCAGTCCACTGAGTTGCAAAGAGTCAGACACACCTTGACAACTGAAAGATAGCTTCTGAGGTGTCTGGTGATGCCAAACTGTGTTTATTGGTCGAGTTTCCCCTCAGCGGCTGAGGCCCGAGTTTCCCCTCAGCGGCTGAGCTGAACTGAACGTTGAAGAAGGGGTATTGTGGTTGGACTGTTTCTGAGTCGGAACCAGTTCATGGGGGAACTCGTTCTTGTGGGGGTAGGAACAGCCTAGTAGGAACTAGCTCATTTGTTATGTAGGGTAAAGTTATTTACCTGGTTTGGGAAATCATTGATCTGTGCACCAATGATGGAATCTGTGCCATCTTTGTTGGAATTTTCCTATGTCTTTTGTGTTTTGGTGTTAAACTTTTAACAACAGGAAGTATTTCATCTGTCCTGAAGGAAAGCTCTTTGAGGTATAGATTAGATATGTAAAGATAAGGAGAGCAATGGCCCCTTAATGGCTCACATTTATACAATCTTGAAGTTAGAAATGCTTTGCAAAGGAGAGGGACACAATGATAATAAAGGAAGAGTCCCAGAGGCTCCCTTGAGCTTGAGGTGTCTGATTCTAATTTCCCAACAGGAGCCCCAGGTAACTTTGACAGTTGGAAGCCTCAGCTCCAGTTTGGGGTGCTCCCCCTGTGAAGGAAAACTCTGGCCCTTTGGAGAAAGGTAACAGGTCTAATGGGAACAGGAAGTCACATTAGGATGTGACTTTCCAGTTTTGCCAAGAGGATTCATTTAGGCTGATTTTTTTTTTTTTGGGCGGGGTTAGGGGGTGGGGGCTGGTATGTGACTTGAGGGATGTTAGTTCTCCTGCAAGGGATTAAAGCCACACTCCCTGCAATGGACGTCTGAGGTGTTAACCACTGGACTGTCAGAGAAGTCCCTAGACTGATTCTTTTTTAAGAAACAGGTCTGTTCCAGAAATAGAGCCTTGACCAGTGATATCTCCAAAACACCCTGGGGGAGGTTTGGTGGGGAAACCCCGCAGGACCTAGAGATCAGAGTGCACTCTGAGCCCAGCAAGCACTTATTCACCAAACATTTGCTTGTCCGTGAATCCCCTTCTCCTCTATGAAGTCCCAAAACATTACCCTCCACATTCTCTTGTGTCTTTAGCTGCAGGTATTATTTAAGCTGAGGGCTTTGACCATTTTGGTGGCTCATTCTCCTGGCTGTCTCCCGTATATGTGTTAGACAACTCTCCTTAGATTCATCTCCTGTTAATCTGTCTCATGTCAATTTAGTTCTTAAACTGGCCAGAAGAACATGGAAGGATTCAGGTCAGTTTCTTCATTCCTCAACCTCCGTGCTGTAATCTGTGTGGCATTTGTCTCTGTGCGTGGAGATGCAGGCGGTTCAGGAATGCCTGGGGGCCCTCACACGAGCCTTTACTACTCACAGGAGTCGCCACGGGCATTTCCTCAGCTGATGCAAATGTCATGGTTCCTACTCCTGTTGAAAGATGCAGCTCAGCAACCACCAAGAGGGAGCTTGGATAAAACAGGGATTCTGGCTCTCACATCTTGAGGGCCACACAGGACAGTGGCCAGTGTGGAGGGGGGAGGGAGCCCAGAACTGGGCTTCTGCCTTTATTGGAGTCCAAGGGTGGGGTGGTTAAGCCAGAACCAGGGCCAGGAAGAGCCAGGCGGGGTCACTCCCATGGTTATCTCGGTTGCCCAAGGTTTCCTAGGAAGAAATTGACGCGTGAGGCAGGCGTGGCGGCTTCCCTTGAAGCCGGTATACAGTTGATAGTGGTGTCTGATTCTAATTTCCCAACAGGAGCCCCAGGTAACTTTGACAGTTGGAAGCCTCAGCTCCAGTTTGGGGTGCTCCCCCTGTGAAGGAAAACTCTGGCCCTTTGGAGAAAGGTAACAGGTCTAATGGGAACAGGAAGTCACATTAGGATGTGACTTTCCAGTTTTGCCAAGAGGATTCATTTAGGCTGATTTTTTTTTTTTTGGGCGGGGTTAGGGGGTGGGGGCTGGTATGTGACTTGAGGGATGTTAGTTCTCCTGCAAGGGATTAAAGCCACACTCCCTGCAATGGACGTCTGAGGTGTTAACCACTGGACTGTCAGAGAAGTCCCTAGACTGATTCTTTTTTAAGAAACAGGTCTGTTCCAGAAATAGAGCCTTGACCAGTGATATCTCCAAAACACCCTGGGGGAGGTTTGGTGGGGAAACCCCGCAGGACCTAGAGATCAGAGTGCACTCTGAGCCCAGCAAGCACTTATTCACCAAACATTTGCTTGTCCGTGAATCCCCTTCTCCTCTATGAAGTCCCAAAACATTACCCTCCACATTCTCTTGTGTCTTTAGCTGCAGGTATTATTTAAGCTGAGGGCTTTGACCATTTTGGTGGCTCATTCTCCTGGCTGTCTTCCATACATGAGTGTTAATAAACTCTTCTTAGATTTATCTCCGGTTAATCTGTCTCATGTCAATTTAGTTCTTAAAATGGCCAGAAGATTATAGAAGGATACAGGACAGTTTCTTCATTCCTCAACCTCCGTGCTGTAATCTATGTGGCATTTGTCTCTGACTGTGGATGGAGATGCTGGCAGTTCAGGAATACCTGGCAGCCCTCACATGGGCCTTATTATTCGCGGGAGTCCCCACAGGCATTTCCTCAGCTGGTACAAATGTCATGGTTCCTACTCCAGTTGAAAGATGCAGCTCAGCAACCACCAAGAGGGAGCTTCGATAAAACAGGGATTCTTACTCTCACATCTTGAGGGCCCCACAAGACAGTGGCCAGTGTGGAGTGGGGAGGGAGCCCAGAACTGGGCTTCTGCCTTTATTGGAGTCAAAGGGTGGGGTGTTAAGCGAGAACCAGGGGCAGAAAGAGACATGCAGGGTCACTCCCATGGTTATCTCGGTTTCCCAAGGTTTCCTAGGAAGGAGAACTTGATGGGTGAGGCAGGTGTAGTGGCTTACCTTGAAGGCGATATACAGCTGACAGTGTGTTCATGCAAAATGCATGTTTGAAATAGAAGCTTTAGAAATCAGAAGCTTCACACCAGTCCCTTAGGATCAGGCATGTTTACTGTGTTTCCAACAATGCCAAAGGCCTCCTTTCTCCAAGACCTCGTCAAAACTTGTCAATTTCTTGAGAGTGTGAGGTAGCCAACACATTTAGAACAGATCCTATGGTCTATAGGGCAGAGAACGGATAGCCTCAGACAAGAGCCTGCAACTCTGAATAACAGAGCTCTGAGGGCTGCCTCTCACCTCCTTAAGACAAAAACCAGGCCCTGGGCAAGGATCTCAGTGACTGCACGGTGATACCAGGCTGCTGAGGCCAACTGTGCCAAGGACTGGGTCTTGGAGATGCCTCCCTACTGTCTCCATGCATCTGAAAACACACTGACCTTCAAATTTGGCTGTGGCCTCTCTCTGTGAAGCGGGAGAAGGGCCGTGGACTCTTCTTTGTGGGTTGCACTCACTGTGACTCAGTTGTGCTCCTTTCACAGGCCAGCAAGGATATGCTCAAAATCCTTCCAGCTAGGCTTTAGTGGTACGTGAACTGAGAACTTCCAGATGGACAAGCTGGGTTTCGAAAAGGCTGAGGAACCAGAGATCAAACTGCCAACATTTGCTGGATCATAGAGAAAGCAAGGAAATCCCAGAAAAAAAACAAAAACAAAAACAAAAAAAACACCTACTTCTGCTTCACTGACTACACTAAAGCCTTTGACTGCGTGTAATAAAACAAACTGGAAAATTCTTAAAGATTACCTGATCACGTTGGCCTTCCCTGATAGCCCAGATTTTAAAGAATCCGCCAGCAATGCAGGAGACCCCAGTTCAATTCCTGGGTCAGGAATGTCTGCTGGAAAAGGAATAGGCTACCCCATCAAGTATTCTAGGGCTTCCCTTGTGGCTCAGCTGGTAAAGAATCCACCTGCATTGCGAGAGACCTGAGTTCGATCCCTGGGTTGGAAAGATCCCCTAAGGGAAAGGTTTCCCATTCTAGTATCTGGCCTGGAGAATTCCATGGACTGGATAATCCATAGGATAGTAAAGAGTCCAACGCAACTGAGCAACTTTCACCTACTTACTCACCAGACCACCTTACCTGTCTCCTGAAAAACCTGTATGAGTGTTAAGAAGTAACAGTTAGAACTGGACATGGAACAACTGACCTGCTCAAAATTGGGAAAGGAGTATGACAAGGCTGTATGTTGTCATCCTGCTTATTTAACTTTATGCAAAGTACATTATGAGAAATGCCAGGCTGGATGAATTATAATCTGGAATCAAGATTGCTGGGAGAAATAACAACCTCAGAAAGGCAGGTGGTACTACTCTAATGGCAGAAAGTGAAGAGGAACTAAACAAAAAAAAAACACCTACTTCTGCTTCACTGACTACACTAAAGCCTTTGACTGCGTGTAATAAAACAAACTGGAAAATTCTTAAAGATTACCTGATCACCTTGGCCTTCCCTGATAGCCCAGATTTTAAAGAATCCGCCAGCAATGCAGGAGACCCCAGTTCAATTCCTGGGTCAGGAAAGTCTGCTGGAAAAGGAATAGGCTACCCCATCAAGTATTCTAGGGCTTCCCTTGTGGCTCAGCTGGTAAAGAATCCACCTGCATTGCGAGAGACCTGAGTTCGATCCCTGGGTTGGAAAGATCCCCTAAGGGAAAGGTTTCCCATTCTAGTATCTGGCCTGGAGAATTCCATGGACTGGATAATCCATAGGATAGTAAAGAGTCCAACGCAACTGAGCAACTTTCACCTACTTACTCACCAGACCACCTTACCTGTCTCCTGAAAAACCTGTATGAGTGTTAAGAAGTAACAGTTAGAACTGGACATGGAACAACTGACCTGCTCAAAATTGGGAAAGGAGTATGACAAGGCTGTATGTTGTCATCCTGCTTATTTAACTTTATGCAAAGTACATTATGAGAAATGCCAGGCTGGATGAATTATAATCTGGAATCAAGATTGCTGGGAGAAATAACAACCTCAGAAAGGCAGGTGGTACCACTCTAATGGCAGAAAGTGAAGAGGAACTAAAGAGCCTCTTGATGAAAGTGAAAGAAGAGAGGGAACAACATGGCCTAAAATCCAACATCAAAAAAAGTTAAGATCATGGCCTCTGGTCCCATCACTTCATGGCAAATAGAACGTGAAAATGTGAAAACAGTGACAGATTTTGTTTTCTTGGGATCCAAAATCACTGCAGATGGGGATTGCAGCTATGAAGTTAAAGGATGCTTGCTCCTTGGAAGGAAAGCTATGAAAAACCCAGACAACATTTTAAAAAGCAGAGACACCACTTTGCCAACAAATATTCATAGTCAAAGCTATGGTCTTTCCAGTAGTTATGTACAGTTATGAATGTTGGACCATAGAGAAGGTTGATGCTGGAGAATTGATGCTTTTGAATTGTGATGCTGGAACAGACTCTTTGAGAGTCCCTTGAACAGCAAGGAGATCAAACCAATCAAACCTAAAGGAAATCAACCTAGGATATGCATTGGAAGAACTTGTGCTGAAGCTGAAGTGCCAGTAGTTTGGCCACCTGATGCGAAGAGCCCATTCATTGGAAAAGGCCCTGATGCTGGGAAAGATTGGAAGCAGGAGGAGAAGGGGACGACAGACGATGAGATGGTTAGATAGCATCACCGACTCAACGGACATCAATTTGAGCAAACTCCAGGAGATCGTGTAGGACTGAGGAGCCTGGCACACTGCAGTCCATGGAGTTGCAAAGAGTCAGACACAACTTGACAACTGAACGACAGCTTTCAAGTAGTCTGGTGATGCCAAAGTGTGTTAACTGGAATCCTATCTGTCTCTGTGTCTCCGTGGGCTCTGAGAATTAAACAAAACAAAACAAAACAGTATTTTATTGAATTATGGTTCAAGTAAACACATAGACCCTAGTCTGTTGGATGAGTTTTTATGTTGTAAACAGCTGTGTGACCATCATCCTGGTCAAGCTCAGGGACATTTCTAGCATCCAGATGATTGCTTTGGGTTCCTCCCCATTGGTGCCCCCAATGGGTCATCACTTTTCTAACTGTTGTTGTATTTTATCTAATAAAAGACTCCCAGCATGTGCTCACTCGTGCCTGGCTCCTGCACACAGCTGTGAGTATCACTGATGATTGTGCCTGTATCTTTGGTCCCTTTGTATTGCCAAGGGCTGGTCCACTGTAGTCACATCATCATTCATTCTTCCTTTCTGTTGCTCATGGACAGCGTGATTCCAGTGTGGGACTACGGTGAGTGAAGCTGTTATGCACGGATGCATATATTTTCACCTCTCTTGGGTAAATATCTAGAAGCAAAGAGCCTGGACACAGTAGTAGAGGCAGAAGACCCACCACCAAGTCTCCAACACTCTTGCATTTTACACTCCAACCTGCATTGAATGAGAGTTCAGTGATCTTTGTCCCAGTAGAAAAGGAAATGGTCCCCGTGTTCCTGGTGTCAAACAGGATGGCAAAGCATTTCCTTTTGTTTTCTTCCTTTCTGCTTCAACTGTGCCATCTGCCCCTTAAATCCAGTCACATTGTGGCTGATCTAGAAATGTAGTGGGGACGGAGGGTGGTCACAGGAGACATGTGTGCTCAATCAATGGGAACATCTCAAATAAGTCAGTCTTTGCAAATCCTGGGGCACCGAGGCAAGTCCAAGAATAGAGAGAGGTGAAGACAGGTTCTCAGCCCCAGGGCACCTGCTCCACACTGTGTACCCATAGGATCCTCAGCTGCCTGTCCTGGCTGGACGCGGGGTCCCGTCTCTAGCACATGGCGGGGGCCTACTTAGTCTTTGCTTAGTCTGTTGTTGCTGAGTGTTCCCCCCCAAACCCCTTTCTGACAAAAGCTGATCCCAAGTCTCTCTTTCAATCAAACATTTCCATTAACAAGGTACTGGAACCAATTAGACATTCAATATATTACCTCCAATTCAATGTCACTTGGAATATTCTATTATGTCTCAGATGTCTCTGCTCCCCATTCTAAAGCCCAGAATCAAGAGAGAGAAGAGAGAGAGAGAAATTCACAGAGAGTAGGGGCCAGAAGTTCCCCTCCTCATTATGCACAAGGATAAGGGAACCGCCATCTCAAAGTTTTCTATTTTCAAAACATTTCTTTTTACATGATTATGCTTTTATGTGAGGAGTAGAATTTTAAAGGGGAGAAATACCTTTTGAAGAAGTGGAGTAGCCTTATATGGCTCAAGCTGCTGATAGTGAGCTGTGTGACCTTGGATATGACCTATAGATTCTCTGAGCCTTAGCTTCTCTGTCTGCAAAATGGGTATAACTAGGCCTTCCTGCAGCACTGCCACCCCATGCTCAGGCAGTGCCCCATCACATACACTTGTCTGGGCATGACACAGACACACGTTTGGGCAGTGTCTCCTGGAAGCTCTGCACGTGATGAGAATGTCTGAGCCTACATGAACTATTCTGCCTTGAGGTGGAGGGTAGGAGGAGAGTAGAGGGGAGAAAGCCCTGGGAGAGGAGTACCCACTTCTGTCCCCCGTCTTCCTCCCTACCTTTCTCCCTTCCTCTAAACGGACTTACTCCTCCTTCTGGTTCCTCCCTATTTAAGAACAGATAAACTGCATTGAATTCTATATCTTGGTGAGTCATTCCTGTTGCAGAGGTCTGCCTGGACAGCATGCAAAGCGGCAGTGGTCGTGTAGGCGATGAAGAACTGGCCTTGAAGGACACCCAGGACCCCTACATAAACCCCGTGAGTTCCAGGGCTGGGGGAGGCCTCAGTCCAGGGGACGCAGCTCTGGGGCTCTGAGGAAACAGCTCCTGCTGGGGTGACGGGAGGCCGGGGGAGGCCTCATTCCAAAGAGAACAGACGAAGGGCAGACACACCAGCCAGGGCGGCCCTGCCACCACTTCTGCCTGTGCCCGTCTCCTCGGTGCCGATCCAGGCTGAGGGGCACCAGGATTCGTGCGTGTGACAAATGTTTACTGAGCTTTCTCCTGATCTCTCTCCTGTTCTGGGTGCTCAGTGGGAGAAGAAGAGTCTAAGTAATAAATAGAAAAGTGACTTTCCATTTTGCTTTTAACATGAAGGAAGGTAAATGTCTTCTGGGGAGGATAACGATGGAACATGGCACTTAAGGGCACTTACTTGGAAGATGACCTCCCTGGGTTCAGCCATTTACTAGCTGGATGACCTCAGGCAAGTTGCTTTACTTCTCTGGGCCTCAGTTTCTGCGTGGGTATAATAGGAATAATCAAGTCACCACCCAGAGCTTGGGTAAGGATCAAGCAAGGTCACACATTGCGAGAGTTTGAAAGGTATCTTGTCTGCGGTGGGGGGTTCTGAAAGTGTATAGAGTTGTTAGGAGTCTGGGCGCTGGAGGAAAGGCCTCCTGAACAGGTGTCTGGCATCTGAGGGTTGAGGGAGCTAGGCAGGGCAGGTCAAGGGTGTCTGAGAAAGACTGTCCTAGGAGGGTGGAGCGGGCTGCCCCTGCATTGTGGGGTGCAAAGGGCTCTCCTCTAGGCACTTTTGCCCCCTGTGTGGAGGTCTTCTCTTAGGCAGCCTTGTTTAAACCAGCGGTCCCCCGCCTCCAGGCATGGACTGGTATTTGTGCGTGGCCCGATAGGAAGCGGGCTACAGAGCAGGAGGTGAGCAGCTGGTGAGCTATTGATGCTCCATCTGTATTTCCAGCCACTCTGCCTCGCTCACATCTTTCCAGCCTCGAGAAAAATCGTCTCCTGTGAAACGATTCCCTGGTGCCAGAAAGTTGGGACAGCTGGTTTAAACCCTTATCATCTCCACAACATATATGTATTACTGAGGCTCACAGAGGTGGAGGCCACTTGTAAGGTTCCCAGGTGATAAGTGCTGAGGAGGGAGGTGTCTTGATTTCCCCCATCCTGGGGGAAGGAGGTGTCCACAGAGAGCGCCCTGGGGGAGGGGGAGGCAGGCAGGAGAAAGCCTGGGTCCCAAGAACTTTCTGAGCTCACTGTGTCCTGGCCTGGCCCTGCAGTAGGAGCCTCTCCTGGGCTCAGCTTCCTGAGAGGCTGGGCAGGTGGGCTGACAGAGCACTTCATGGGAGGGAGGGTGCATGGGGCATCAGGTACCTGGGAGCTGCTTGGTCCCCACTCAAGCCCGCCTCCCCAGGAGCCCTGGCATGGTCTGCTCCATGCAATGGCCAGTGCCCTTCAGCCCTTCTAGTGAGGGCTGCCGGTGGGACTGGAGGAAACTGGGCTGCCTGGTGGGTGCCTCCACAGTGCTCTGAGTCAGGATGTGTCTTGGGTCTTGTTCTCCATCAGATGGGGGACCCGGAGCCACTTCCAGGTTCAGCCATTTTATTATTCTGATGATATGTTTTTACTCTCTAATTCTTGGATTCAAGAGCCAAACTTTTGAATAGGCAGGTCATGTGACTTGGTGACATCAGAGCTGCCAGCACATGGAGTTGGGAGGCAGCCTAGTCTGTGAGGCTATAAATCCAACACAGAAACCTATCTTCCTGGGTCATAGGAAGCAAAGGCTTGTGCTCCTCTTTCCTGCTAAGATCACACACACACACACACATGTATGCACAGAGAGGTCTTCAGCCATACCACTTAAACCATACAAATTTATTTCCTTACAGTTCTGAGGTTAGAAATCTAAAATCAAATGTCAGCAAAGCTGTTTCCTTCTGGAGCCTTCAGGGGAGAATGTGTTTTTGTTTTTTCCAACTTCCAGAGGCTGCCCGCTCGCCTTGGCTTGTGGCCCCTTCCTCCTCCTGCGATTTTTGTTTTTGTTTCTGTTTTTGGACTGTGTCAGGTTTCAATTGTGGCACAAGGCATCTTCATTGTGGCCCATGGGCTCTCTAGCAGTGGCCCCTGTGGGATCTTAGTTCCACAACCAGGGATCTAACCCTCAGTCGCTGCATTGGACGGCAGATACATAACCACTGCTGGACCACCAGGGAACTCTTCAGGTTTCTCCTTCTCTAAAGCCAGCAGCTTGTTGCTTCTGTTGTCACATCTCCTACAGCTGACTCCCCTCCTCTGCCTCCCTCTTTGCAGACCCTGTGACTATTGGGTTACTATATTCCAGTAACCCCTCACCCCCACAATCTCAAGATTCTTAATCATACCTGCAAAGACCCTTTTGCTGGGTAAAGTAACATATTCACAACTTCTAGGAATTATAATGTCGACATTTTGGGTGGGGAAAGCGAGAGGATGTAATTACTCAGTCTACCATAACCTTCTTGAATTAGTGGTTATAAAAAATAATTAGCGTTCCAGGTTCAGCCACTTTATTATTCAGATGCCATGGTTTTACTCTCTAATCCTTGGATTCAAAAGCCCAACTGTAGACAGGTCACGTGACTGGGTGACATCAGAGCTGCCATCGCAGGGTGTTAGGAGGCCAGCCTAATCTGTGAGGCTATAAATCCAACATAGAAACTCATCTTCCTGGATCATAGGAAGCAAAGGCCTGTGCTGCTCTTTCCTGCTAAAATCACAAACACACACACAATCACAGTGGGGCCTTCAGCCACACCAGGCTTAAACTACACAAATTAATTTCCTTCCAGTTCTGAGGTTACAAATCTAGAATCAGCAAATCTGGTTCCTTCTGGACCCTTCAGGGGAGAATGTGTCCTTGTTTTTCCAACCTGCAGAGGCTGTCCGCTTGCCTTGTCTTGTGGCCCCTTCCTCCTCCTGCGATTATGTTTTTTTTACTGTGTCAGGTCTCAGCTGTGGCACAAGGCGTCTTCAGTGTGGTCCGTGGGCTCTCTAGCTCTGGCCCTTGTGGGGTCTTAGTTCCACAACCAGGGATCTAACCCTCAATCGCGGCATTGGAGGCAGATACTTAGCCACTGCTGGACCACCAGGGAACTCTTCACTTTTCTCCTTCTCTAAAGCCAGCAGCTTCTTGCTTCTGTTGTCACGTCTTCTACAGCTGACTCCCCTCCTCTGCCTCCTTCTTTGCAGACCCTGTGACTATTGGGCCCAAGCAGATATTCCAATAACCCCCCACCCCCACAATCTCAAGATTCTTAATCATACCTGCAAAGGCCCTTTTGCTGGGTAAAGTACATATTCACAACTTCTAGGAATTATAATGTTGACATTTTTGGTGAGGAAAGGGAGGAGTGTGTGATTACCCAGTCTACCAAAACCTTCTTGGGGTCAATAAATAGTAGCGGTTTCTTTGAATCTTTCCAGAAAAGTTTCATTTATAATAAGTAAATGTATGTATTTAGCCACGCCTACCCATTTCAGAAATAATACAGAGGGCAATATTACTTATCAGTTCTCAAAGTGGTCCCTTCTTCCTCTTTTCTTGTAAGTCTCCCTAGAATCACTTGTGTGGAAATATCATAATTAATTTCACCATTTTCTTCCTGGTGGACTTCTAGATTCATTTCCAATTCTTTGCTATTAGAATGCAGTAATGAGTAATCTTGTCTTCGCATTATACTCAATTTGAAATCATCTTCTGTTTCAGAATGTGGGGGAACCATTTAAGACATTAAAATCTCATCAAGTTTTTTTGGGAGGAATCATTCCCTAAGATTAACCTGTACTGCCTGCCCCCATGATCCACACAGGGCTTCCTCCATCCTGCCTTCCTTCTGTGCCCTGAGGACCCCTCCTATCACTCTACACCTTAGTGTGAATGTGCTTGAGGGAGGAGCCCATGTTGCCCAGGGGATCCATTTTAAGCCTTGTCTGTCCTGATGGTGAGAGAGGCTCTTGGGGGGATTTCAAACTCCAACAAATGAGGGGACTCAGGGAAGAGCACCCTCCTCATCAGCCTGTGTTAGGCTGATTCTGCTTCTCAAAATCACTGCATGGATTTTGACAGAAAGAACTCAGAGCTGCAGAGACGTGATTTGCTTAAAGTCACCAGAGTTTGTAATGGCAGAATTCAGACCAGACCTGGGGGCCACAAAAGACACCTTTGGTGGATCCATTTTAAGCCTTGTCTCTCCTGATGGTGAGAAAGGCTCTTGGGGGGATTTCAGCCTCCAACAAATGAGGGGATTCAGGGAAGAGCACCCTGCTAGTCAGCCTGTGGTAGGCTGATTCTACTTCTCCAAAATCACTGACATGGGTTTTGACAGAAAGAACTCAGAGCTGCAGACACGTGATTTGCTTCATGTCACCAAAGTTTTTAATGGCAGAATTCAGACCGGACCTGGGGGCCACAAAAGACTCCTCTGCCCAAGGTCCGGGAGCACAGTGTGTCTGAATGGGGTTCTCCCACACTGATTATCTCCCAGGGCCAGCTGTGCACACTGGGCTCAGAGGGGCTTCCCTGGGTTCTAGGTGGTCCTACAGGTGAAGGACATGGACTAGGACTGAACTGAGCTGGTGAGTATTTTTGTTTGTTTGTTTGTTTGGCCTGCAGACTGTTTTAACTCATTGCCAAAGAGAAAGTATAATACAGAGATATTAGTATCATAAACAACACACGCCAGTCACTCAGTTTCAACTCATGAACTATGTGCTGTATCTCTGCCCAGCTCTACTTTCCTTTCCACCCCTGGATTCTTTTGAAGCAATTTAGACATATCAGTTCAATGCAAATATTTCATTATACGTCTCTTATAGGAAAGGAAACCTACTATAATCCTTTTCAAAGCATTTTGCCACCCCAAATTAGAAAGTTTTACAGAAGAAAAATCTCAGATTTCTGTCTTCTCCTAAAGACTTGGGAGCTCTGACAACACTGGGTCTGAAAGGTACTTGGGTTCCAGCCGAGTGGACACTGCTCTTTGGATAAGGAAGCTGATGCCTCCTTTGCTGCAGTCTCCACCACTCCCGACTGTCCCCTACCTGCCCAGTTCAACCATGCAAATCACCCGCCTGGTTCCTGTAAGCATTTTACTTTTGTAAAATATTACTTAGAGGAGAAGGTAGAAAATATTTCAACAGTGTGAAAATGTGACAGTTGACCTGGAGACAGAGCTGTGTTGAAGGCAGTCTGTAGAACCACGTTAGATAGAAAGCATTCTGGAAGGATGGGCCAGTCTCTCCCCACAGACATTTTCTCCCTAATCATCAATGTCACCCAGAAGCTACGACTTATTCTCATTTCATGGATGAAGAAACTGAAGCAAAGTGAAGCTAATAAGCTTCCCAAGGCCAGTCAGGTAATGAGCAGCAGAAGTAGGTTTCAAACCTGAAGCATGCCAGACTCTCAAATGAAGCATCTTCACCATAAGCCGGGGTCCTTTAAAAGGCTCAGAAACGAGAACATAACAGAGTAACGGGGCCCAGGAGGGGTGGACATGCCACATGAGGACGTAGGTGGCTTCCCAGGGCCTGGAGGAAGGATGGGAGCCCCAGAGCAGGAGCAGAAGAGGGGGCTGCCCCCTGGCTGCAGAGAGCACCTGGAAGAGGCACTTTCTGAGGCTGTGGAGGGGCAAAGGTCAAGGTGACCACTGTTCTCTGGGAGGGGTTTGCAGGAGGGGGAGGATGACTTCTTCTTGGCCTGCTCAGCTGAGCAGAAGGTTTATCCTCAAGAACAGGTGGGTAGGTCTCTATGGTCCATGGTGGACCCCTGAGTCCCCAGCCAGGACTTGGGTCTTTACTAGCAGCTTGGCCTGGGGTCCAGCCACCCCCCTCACTCCCCTGGTTCCTTCCCGTCTCAGCGCTGTGTACTAGCCACTTCTTCCTTTGTCAGCTGCCAATCTGACCTTGCCACACCCTCTCTGAGCCTGAGGGGCTCCTTCTCCCAACCTCAGAATGTCTGTGTAACCTGTCCCTCCAGGGCCGGAAGGTCCGTGCAGCTGAGGCTCCTTCTGTCCTGTTCGTGGCTGCACTTGCTCCCTAGGCTGCTGCCCCACCGCCAGGCCAGCCCGGGCCAGGGCTGAAGAGGATGGAGAAAAGGAGGCAGGCCAGCTGACCACTGTCTCCTCTCCACAGCCGATTCCCTTCACTGGCAGTATCGAAGGGAGTCTCCAGGATGGACACAAGATCACCGTTATAGGACATGTTCCTTCCAGAGGCGAAAAAAGGTACTGGGAATTGTTGTCGCTCTCAGCCTCACCCCTGAGTGAACCAGAGTGCTGTCAGCTCAGAATGGTCCACCCAATATCCTCCAAGCTGCCCACGCCCAGTTCAGGGGATGGGAAGGGCCCGGCCCTGCCAACAATGCTCAGCGCCCCTTACCACCTGCCTGTAGCATCTGGGGCACCGTTAACCAGACTCCACAGAGACAGGGGGCATGGAGGCTCACGGTCTAGGGAGGGAAGCAGGCCAGCCCAGAGGAGGAGTTCTGGGACTGAACTTCGTATACAGTGACCCAGAGCTGCAGGTGTGTCAACTCCCTTCGTTTCCTCTAGCCAGTCTCATCTACTTTGGAAACTTCATTTGAGGTGACCTGGAAATATTTAACTTGCCATCAAATTTGTATTTGGTCTCTTTCAGTCTCAAGGTTTTTCTGACTAAAGTCAGTTCAAAATATAGATAACTCAGCTGTTTCCCATTCCCTTTCTCCCGAGAGGGACTATTAACCAGACTCCACAGAGACAGGGGGCATGGAGGCTCACGGTCTAGGGAGGGAAGCAGGCCAGCCCAGAGGAGGAGTTCTGGGACTGAACTTCGTATACAGTGACCCAGAGCTGCAGGTGTGTCAACTCCCTTCGTTTCCTCTAGCCAGTCTCATCTACTTTGGAAACTTCATTTGAGGTGACCTGGAAATATTTAACTTGCCATCAAATTTGTATTTGGTCTCTTTCAGTCTCAAGGTTTTTCTCACTAAAGTCAATTCAAAATATAGATAACTCAGCTGTTTCCCATTCCCTTTCTCCCGAGAGGGACTGTCTGGGAACAGAGAGGAGTTTGCACATATTCCAGAGGCGGGAGGTCTTCAGGAGTTCATGCAGCCCTGGCTGAACTGCATTGAGCTCCGGGTGGCGTGGAGGCCTGGGACCTGTGTACCCTGAGGCCTGCGATGCCCATGGGGCCCTTCTGGACACCTGGCCTCTCTCTCTCTGTCCACTCGCAGCTGGCTTCTACCCCCGCTGTTCCTCTCACTCCTTTGCATGGGGCCTGGGGACCTTCTGGGTCCCTCCAGGCCCCTCCCCACCGCAGCCCTACTTCTACATCTGGCTTCTAGATGACTTCCTCTGCCACTGCCTCCCCTGCCAAGTGACACGGCCACAGTGATGTGGGACTCTGAGAGCCCTCAGTGCCTGCAGGGGACTGTGAGGGAAATGAGTCACCCGCTTCTGAAACCCTGCCCGAGGGGGAACCCGGGACCTAGACTATGAACTCCACACGTCTCTCTCCTCCCTGTGCCAACCTTTCCTTTCAGCACAGGAGGGCTTTCTACTCCCACTTTGTCCAATAGAGCCCGTCTCTACCTCTGATAGTCCGCCTTCCGATGGGAGCTGCTGTTCTCTCCTTCCCTGGGGCAGAAGTTTCAAAGGAACACAGGAATGAAGCTGGGGGACCGCAAAGGGAAAACGACACCCAGAGACACGCCAGAAACACTCATCTCCACTTCAAGAGAAATAGGAACTTAAACTTTCTCATTTCAGAATCACTTGGAGCTTTGTTTTCATTGAAGGGAGGGCTGCAGGGTTCAGAAACACACCAGTTCCTCTTGCCCGTGATGGCTGAGGGCTCACAGAGCATCCTGGTATTTAGGATGGCATTCAGAACCCACACCCTTCTGCAAGAAAGCAAATGGGCTCTGAGGGTTTCCTGGTGGTCCAGTGGTCAGGACTCCAGTCTTCCACTGCAGAGGTCATGGGTTTGATCCCTGATCAGAGAACTAAGATCCTCGAGCCACGAAGCCAAAAGACACCCCAGATAAACAAGCAAAACAGAGCACTCTGCAGGTAGAATGTCCACTGAAGGCCACCCATGGGTGTGGGGCGCTGCCTGGTTCTGTGGTGATGACATGGGAGCCAGACATGCCGTCTGACTGTAGTGTGTTAGCTGGGAGCCTGAGTGACCCCAAGAAGCCGACTGGGAACCACACTGGGACTGGGTTCAGGCAAGGTGCTGGGAGAGAGATGCTCATTGAATAATTTAGGCTGGACCTTGCTTAGGAGACAGGCATGAGCTCCATCTGGGAAAAAGCAGAACAAGGATCTGTTGCATCCCTTTGGTGAGCTAGGCCCCTTGGAAGCTCCTTTTGTCTTCCCTCCTCACCTTATAGTTTCAGCTATATCCAAAAGAGGTGGAGATGGTGAGGGGCTTCCTCTGAGGTGAGATGGGAACAAGAGATACTTATTTCGGGGTGCCCTTGGGCCATTTCAGTTGTCATCCCTGAAGGAAGGCAGTCACCCCTTTTCTGCATGGGGCAGTTTGAGGATAGCATGGTCCTGGGATGTTGCAGATGCCAAACAGGGCAGATCTGGGGTCAGGGTACAGGCTTGCTGACCTCACTCAGGTCAGGTGGACACACGACACCCTCTGAAGCGGGACAGACGCACACCCTGAGGTCCCCATGCCCAGGGACCCGGGGATTCTTCTGTGTCTCTCCTTTAGACGCCATCTCTGTAGGTGTCCCATCAGTGCACTTGTTCTTCCCATTTGGCCTCTTTCCCAACTGAGCAGACACAGGCTGACCTCCAGGGGGCGCCACTGGGCCCCGAGACTCTCACTGCCAGGCGCAGTCCTCTGCTCCCATCTGGACCCCAGTCTCTTTACCCGTTTCCTCCTTCCTTTTAGAAAACCACGCTGAGGACAAAGTGCGGTAACTGCGCAAAACACAGTGAACCCGAGGGATGGGACGAGACCAGGGATGGGACGAGACCAGGGATGGGACGAGACCAGGGATGGGACGAGACCAGGGATGGGACGAGACCAGGGATGGGACGAGGCTAGGGATGGGACGAGACTAGGGATGGGCTCCCACCAGCCACGCAGGTTGGATGCAGGCTCCCAGATGATGTCAGTCAAGGAGTGAGCCCCTCTGCTCCCACCCTTGGCAATAAGCCAGGATACTGTCTGATGTTTCTTGACCTAGGTTTTCAGTGAACTTTCAGATGGGCTACAATGACCGTGAAATTGCCTTCCACTTCAACCCTCGGTTTGAAGGAAGCGGGTATGTGGTCTGCAACACGAAGCACCTAGGAAACTGGGGGCCTGAGGAGAGGAAGTTGCAGATGCCCTTCCAGAAGGGGAGTCCATTTGAGATCTGCTTCAAGGTAGACAGGTCCAGGTTCAAGGTGAGTGGGAACTCTCCTCTCTTCAGCTGTCTGTTCCCCAGCCCCATAAGGTGCTGCGAGCAGCCTTTAAATAGTCATGTGAGCACCACTGTATACAGAAAAGAGGACTATTTCCTTCTACGGCCACAGTCTCCTTACACACATTCACCTTCTTACACCCCTTCACCTGCATCTACAGGTGCACCTGTTGCCTCTTTTACTCTGGAAGTGAGCTCTAGAGAGGTCGCCGTGATGCTTTTTGGCCTCCTGGGTCCTTCAGTCCAAGTTATTTCCATTTCTCTGTCGTAGCCCTTCTTCCACTCCGGGTCCCTGGGAATATTTGTTTTTCTGTTTCCTTGTTGCTGCATTTATCCAGGTGTTATTAAAGACTTAGTTCTGCCTGGCATTGCACATTGGCTTTGCAAGCAGAGCAGTGTCTCTGGGCTTGGGGAGATGGGAGGGGAGCTGAGTACATCTGTGTCTTTTTTTTCTGTGTGAACATGAATGTCCCCATCCCCTCATCATACAGCCTGACATCACTTCTCTGCTCCCCATGGACATTTGCATGTATATTTCAATAACACCACAGGAGAGCTAAGACTAGAAAGACAGACCTACTGTGATAACCACACACCAGAAGAATGAAGAAGCCAAGGACTAGAGTCAGGTAGAGGTTGCCCTTTGATGCACTTAGGGTCCCAAGCATGTTCCTGTAACTGGCACAGCTCTGCAGGCTGTTGCCCTGACCTACAAGGATTGATGTAAGAACCAGATACAGGTCTGAACATCTGGAAGCAGGGGTCCCAGCGGCACGGGTGTGCTCCCACCTGATCCTGGACCCCTCCTTCCATGTGTGCTCATTTCAACAGGTGATGGTGAACAGGAGCATCTTCCTGGATTATGCACACCGTGTGCCCTTTGACCAAGTCAACATCATCTCCATTAAGGGCGGCGTGCATGTGTCCTCCATCAGCTTCCAGGTCAGACTCCAGCCAGCACTCATCCCCAGGGGCTGGGTGTGGGGCCCTTGTCCTATGCGGGTCCTGCTGTGTGAACCCAAAGGTGCCAGCCAGTCTCATCTCCAGGTGGTTCTGGGTTCACACCTCTGGCTGCCCCAGTCTGTCCTTCTTGTGTCATAGTCTCTGTCTGGGGCACCGGCTCAGGCTCCTGGACTAGTAGGCTTCTTGTCTCTGTCACTCTCTGTCATCTCCCTGGTGAGGAAGCCCTGGGCTTCTAGAAAGAACTTTGAATCAAACTGAATCCAGCTCAGATCCCCGGCTCTGCCATTTTCATTGGCTAGGGAATCTTAGACAAGCGACTTCACCTCTCCCAGCCTTAGTCTTTTCACCTGTGGAATGAGCATGATCAGCCACCCCACAGGTCGTTGTGTGAGTTCAGTGAGACCATACACCTCGAAGGGCACAGTATATCCTTTCCATGGCCGTTCTCAGGTTTATTTGACCCTCTCTGAATATTATAATTTTTGAATGTGTTAGGAACATCTAAAAGGTCAGGACCAATTTTGCAAAATGAAAAAGTTCTGGAGTTGGATGGTGGTGTTTTTTGCACAACCACAGGAGTGGACCACTGAACTGCAGGTACATGTGTGTGTCTGCTTGGCTGCTCAGTCATGTCCGACCCTGCGACCCCATGCACTGGAGCCCGCCAGGCTCCTATGTCCACGGTGCTTCTCCAGGCAGAAATACTGGAGTGGGTTGCCAGGCCCTCCTCCAGCAGATCTTCCCAACCCGGGAATCTTCCCAACCCAGGGATCAAACCCAGGTCTCCCTCATTGCAGGTGGATTCTTTAAGGGATGGGACGAGACTAGGGATGGGACGAGACCAGGGATGGGACGAGACCAGGGATGGGATGAGACCAAGGATGGGACGAGACTAGGGATGGGCTCCCACTAGCCACGCAGGTTGGATGCAGGCTCCCAGACGGTGTCCGTCAAGGAGGGAGCACCTTCTGTTCCCACCCTTGGCAGTAAGCCAGGGTGCTGTCTGATGTTCCTTGACCTAGGTTTGAAGTGAACTTTCAGATGGGCATGAGTGACACGAACAACATTGCCTTCCACTTCAACCCTCGGTTTGAAGGAAGCGGGTATGTGGTCTGCAACACCAAGCAGCTTGGAAACTGGGGGCCAGAGGAGAAGAAGATGCAGATGCCCTTCCAGAAGGGGCATCCGTTTGACATCTGCTTCAAGGTAGACAGTTCCGGGTTCAAGGTGAGTGGTAACGCTCCTCTCTTCAGCTGTCTGTTCCCCAGCCCCATAAGGTGCTGCGAGCAGCCAAGTCATGTGAACAGCACTTTGTACAGAGCAGACGACTATCTCCTGTAAGGCCGCAGTCTCCTTATGCACGCTCACCTCCTTACACCCCTTCCCCTGTTGCCTCTTTTACTCTGGAAGTGAGCTCTAGAGAGGTTGCTGGGATGCTTTTTGGCCTCCTGGGTCCTTTCGTCCAAGTTTTTCCCATTCCTCTGTCGTAGCCCTTCTTCCACTCCAGGTCCCTGGGAATATTTGTTTTTCTGTTTCCTTGTTGCTGTGTTTATCCAGGTGTTATTAAAGACTTAGTTCTGCCTGGCATTGCACCTTGGCTTTGCAAGCAGAGCAGGGTCTCTGGGCTTGGGGAGATGGGAGGAGAGCTGAGTACATCTGTATCATTTGAATGTCCCCATCCCATCATCATACAGCCTGACATCACTTCTTCTCTGCTCCCCATGAACATTTGCATGTATATTTCAATAACACCACAGGAGAGCTAAGACTAGAAAGACAGACCTACTGTGATAACCACACACCAGAAGAATGAAGAAGCCAAGGACTAGAGTCAGGTAGAGGTTGGCCTTCAATGGACTCAGGGTCCCAAGCATGTTCCTGTAACTGGCACAGCTCTGCAGGCTGTTGCCCTGACCTTCAGGGGATTGATGTAAGAACTAGATACAGGTCTGAACGTCTGGAAGCAGGGGTCCTAGAGGCAAGGGTGTGCTCCCAACCGGTCCTGGACCCCTCCTCCATGAGCGCTCATCTCCACAGGTGACGGTGGACGGGAACTTCTTCCTGGATTATGCACACCGTTTGTCCTTCGACCAAGTCAACGCCATCTCCATCAGCGGCTGCGTGCATGTGTGCTACATCAGCCTCCAGGTCAGACTCCAGCCAGCACTCGTCCCCAGGGGCTGGGTGTGGGGCCCTGTGCCCTGTGCAGGTCCTGCTGTGTGAACCCAAAGGTGCCAGCCAGTCTCATCTCCAGGTGCTTCTGGGTTCACACCTCTGGTTGCCCCAGTCTGTGCTTCTGTCGCCGTCTCTGTCTGGGGCACTTGCTCAGGCTCCTGGACTAGTAGGCTTCTTGTCTCTGTCACTCTCTATCATCCCCCTGGTGAGGAGGCCCTGAGCTTCTAGAAAGAACTTGGAATCAAACTGAATCCAAGTCAGATTCCCGGCTCTGCCATTTTCATCGACTGGGGAATCTTAGACGAGCGACTTCACCTCTCCCAGTCTTAGTCTCTTCACCTGTGGAGTGAGCATGATTGGCCGCCCCACAAGTCGTTGTGTGAGTTCAGTGAGACCTACACATCGAAGGGCATAGTATGTCCTTTCTGTGGCCATTCCCGGGTTTATTTGACCCTTTCTGTGTATTATAATTTCTGAATGTGTTAGCAACACCTAAAAGGTGAGGACCAATTTTGTAAAATGAAAGAGTTCTGAGAGTGGATGGTGGTGACTTTTGCACAACCACAGGCGTGGACACTGAACTGTAGGCACACTCGTAAGTGTGCTTGGTTGCTCAGTCATGCCCGACTTGTTGCAACCCGGTGGACTGAGGCTGGCCAGTCTCCTCTGTACATGGCGCTTCTCCAGGCAAAACTACCTGAGTGGGTTGCCAGGCCCTCCTCCAGGGGATCTTCCCCACCCTGGGGTCAAACCAGGTCTCCCACATTGCAGGTGGATTCTTTACAGTCTGAGCTAGTACAGTGAATATGGTCAGTTTTACGTGATGTACATTTCACCTCTATTTAGCAAAAGAGGTCAGGTAGATTTCTTCTTTCTCCTGAAGATGGAGAGGTCCCAGGAGACTGATTACCTCAAAGATGCTGACTAGAAAATTCCAGCCTGGCTGAATAAGACTACACATTTCTGGGGAAGGTCAAAGCTACGGTTAGGTCAGGTGTTACACCTAGGTTTGATATCATGGGCTTCAACAAAAGTGAGACCATTTTGAACGTGTGGTTTTCTCTTTAACTATGCCCCACTTTGTAGCAAACTCTCAGCCTAACCGAAAGATATAATCAGAATGTAAGGCATCAGCATCACTCTCAGCTGCTGCTATAGAGTCCCCACAGCTTTGTTCACCCTTGGTGTGGTCTCAATGGCCATGATTGTTTTGCTTAATCCCTCTGACATGTGTAACCCAGCAGGACCCTATGGGGGCATCCTGGGACAGCCCTATGACCCTTGAGGGTTATAAACCTTTAGCCTCCTAGGCCTTCCCCAAGTTCCAAGGATAAATTTAAGTGAGAAAATGCAGAAGCAAAGGGTAACAGTTAGCAAAACAAAGTAATAATAGGTTAACCATTCAAGACCATCAAGGACCTTTAGTTCCTCCTCAAGAGCTACAGACAGTATTCTGAACCAAATTCTTGGTGCTGTTTTACAGATATAGAAATCCCTACCATGTGGAAGATGTTCACTGTATGGTGCTCACATGGTCATAGAACCCAGAAGCTTGATGATATTGGCTCCTGATTATCCAACCACCTACCAATCAGAAGACATCCATGAGCTGATCACACACCTCTCACCCTCTCTCTCACCCTGTGTTTAAGACCATTTCCCTGAAAGTCATCATAGAATTTGGTTTTTTAAGCTTGCCTGGACTCCTTGCTTGGTACCTGCAATAAATGCTGTGCTTTCCTTCATCATAACCCTGTGTCAGTAGACTGGTTTTACTGTGCGTGGATGAATCGTACTGAGTGGAGATAAATCTGATCTAGATAGTGATGGATGGATTGGAAATTCTGCTGATAAATTCAATTGAAAGTTTCCTTTCTTTAGCAATGCATGGGGGGGACCACTCCAGTGTTCTTGATCGAGAATCCCAGGGACGGGGGAGCCTGGTGGGCTGCCGTCTATGGGGTCTCACAGAGTCGGACACGACTGAAGTGACTTAGCAGCAGCAGCCAGAGCTATAGACAGTATTCTGAACCAAATTCTTGGTGCTGTTTTACAGATATAGAAATCCCTACCATGTGGAAGATGTTCACTGTATGGTGCTCACATGGTCATAGAACCCAGAAGCTTGATGATATTGGCTCCTGATTATCCAACCACCTACCAATCAGAAGACATCCATGAGCTGATCACACACCCCTCACCCTCTCTCTCACCCTGTGTTTAAGACCATTTCCCTGAAAGTCATCATAGAATTTGGTTTTTTAAGCTTGCCTGGACTCCTTGCTTGGTACCTGCAATAAATGCTGTGCTTTCCTTCATCATAACCCTGTGTCAGTAGACTGGTTTTACTGTGCGTGGATGAATCGTACTGAGTGGAAGTAAATCTGATCTTGATAGTGATGGATGGATTGGAAATTCTGATGATAAATTGAGTTGAAAGATTCCTTTCTTTAGCAATACATGGGGGGTTACAGCATGGGGCTTTATCTCTCCTAGTCATTGGCAGAGATAAAGAAGGAAAAGAAGGAGGAAGAGTGTCATGTTGAGTTAAAGTGTGAAGACTTGCTCCGTTCTCTGGGGCCACGGCAGCCTACCTGAACGTCATCTACTGCTCTTCATCCTCGCTTTGATTCTGGAGTCTCCATCTCTTGGACAGGACCAGGTGCCCTGTGGTGTCTTCTTCAGTCCCGAGGCATGTATCCAAGATTCAAGAGCTTGACTGTCATCCATGCAGCTGGGATGATCTGGTAGAGTCCCTTTCAAGGAGGTTAAAGGGAAGTTTTTGCTCTTAGTGATTCCAAATTAGACAACTGTGACTCTGTTCGGTGAGTTGTAGCAGACTAAGTGCCCTGCAAGCCTCAGCTCACTCAGTGCTCACGACAGTCATATCAAAGGAGGCCCATGATTAGGTGCATCTCACAGATGAGGAAAGGCCGAAACTCAGAGAGTGTCGGGGAGCAAAGTGTGCCTCCCCGCACTGTGTCACTTTGGCATGAGTATTCATTCAGGCTGATTCTTCTCAAGAAACTGAAGACTCAAATGTTTTCTCTTACCTCCTCCTCAACACGGGGTTGCAACGAGTCAGATACGACTGAGTGACTGAACTGAACACCTGCAGCAAAGAATGCAGACAAAGGACCTGTTGTAGAAACAGAGCTGCGAGCAGTGATATTTACAGAAGAACACAGCGAGGTGTGGAGACCAGAGTCCATTCTGCACCCAGCAAACAGGACATACCAAACACCGACTCTTCTGTGAATAGCCTTCCTCATCTTTGAAGTCCCAAACCATTGCCCTCAATGTCCTCTTGTGATTTTAGCTGAAGGTGGTATTTAAAGTGATGGTTTTGACCATTTTGCTGGGGAGTTATCCTGGGTCTCTCCTATGTATGCAAGTGTCACTATAACTTTGTTAGATTTTTTTTACCATTTAATATGTCTCACAACAATCTAATCTTAGACCAGCGAGAAGATCCTAGAAGTGTAGAGGAAAATTTCTTCATTCCCAAACATTCATGTTGTAACTCTTGGCAGAATTCAGTTCCTTTTTAGGGCTGAACGATATTGCATTGTATTGCATTTTGTTTATCTAGTCATCCATCGATGGACACCCGTGTTGCTTGTATCTTTTGGCTGTTGTAAATAATACCAGATAAATGGGTGTACACATATCTCTTCAAGCCTCTGCTTTCAGTTTTAAGGGTATATAGCTAGAGATGAAGTGCTGGCAGTGGTAACTTGCTTCAGTTGTGTCTGACATTTTGCGACCCTATGGCCTGTACCCTCCAGGCTGTTCTGTCCATGGGATTCTCCTGGCTAGAGTACTGGAGTGGATTTCCATGATCTTCTCTGGGGGATCTTCCTGACCCAGGGATCAAACCCAGGTGTCCTGCATTACAGGCAAATTCTTTACCATCTGATTCAGATGTGGAATTGCTGGACCAGATGGTAATTCTGTGTTTAGTTGTTAAATGAATATCCGTACTGATTTGTAGGGTCAGTCTCAGACTATGCATAGTGGTTTTCTGTGTTCAGGAACACCAAGGGCACTCATGTGGATCTTTACTACTCATGGGAGCCCCAAAGACATTAGCCTAGCTGGAGCTAGTACTGTGGCCAGATGGGCCCCTGTGGTCCTTATCACGACTTCAAGACACAGCTCAGCAACAACCATCAGGCAGCTCTGAAAAAAACGAGGATTATTACTCTCAAGTCCTAAGGGCCACCTACCACAACAGCCAGTGGGAAAGAGAGGATGAGAGCTCAGGTTGGGGCTCCGCCTTTATTGGGGTCCAAAGGTAGGTTGGTTATGCAGGAACCAGGAGGCGGAAGAGACATGTGGGGTCACTCAAACAGTTATCTAGGTTGCCCAGGGTTTCCTAGAAAGGAGATCTTGATGGGTGGGGCAAGTGTGGTGCTTATCTAGAAGCTGTCACACAGCTGGCACCGTGTTTACGAAAGATGAATGTCTTTGAAATGGATGCTTTAGTAATCAGAAGCTTAATGCCAGTCTCTTAGGGTCAAGCACGTACACTGTATTTCCCATCACAGCCCACCATTCAGCATCCCATCAACAGCACAAAAGGCCTCCTTTGTCCTTGTCCTCATGCACACTTGTCAGTTTCTGGCTTTTCGAGAGGGTGAGGTGGCCGACACATTTAGAACAGATCCCATGGTCTCCAGTGCAGAGAACAGAGAACCTCAGACAAGTGTCTGGACTTGCAGTAACGGAGCTCGAGGGCTGCCTCTCACCTCAAGCCAGGTCCTGGGAAATGGTCTCAGTGACTGCACACACGGTGACACCAGGTTGCTGAGGTCAGCTGTGCCAGCCACTGGGTCTTGGACACTGCTTTATGGTCTTTATTCATCCAAACACCCACTGGCCTTTGGGTTTGGCAGTAGGCCCTCCCTACAGGGCTGGAGCAGAGGCCCTTGGGCTCTCCTTTTGGGCTGGACTCACCGTGACTCACTTCCAAATCACCTGGAGATGTCACAGTGCATGTCCACTTGACCTCGAGCTGTCCCTGTTTCTCCCTGGGCTCTCAGAGTTTTGGGGTGGTTTCTAAATTTTTGAAAGTTCACTAACTTACTCCATTTTCCTTTGTCTGTGCTTATTCTTTGTTGCTTTGCACTGGCTTTCTCTAGTTGCAGCAAGTGGGGGCTTCTTCAGTGCCATGTATGGTTTCTCATTGCTGAGCCAGGCTGTAGGGTGTGGGATTCAGTATTTATAGCAAGTGGCCTCCAGAACTTGGGCTCAGTAATCGTGGCACATGGATTTAATTGCTCCAGCGCATGTGGAGTCTCCCAGCACCAAGGATTAAATCCGTGTTCTCTGCATGGTGAGGTGGATTCTCATGCACTGTTCCACTGTATTTGGCCTTCGGTGTTTTTTAAACAGTACTTTATTGAGGTACGGTCCATGTAAACACACAGACCCTAGTCTGCTGGGTGAGTTTCTGTGCTGTAAACAGCTGTGTGACCATCATCCAGGTCAAGTTCCCAGACATTCCCAGCACGCAGATGACTCCTTCGGGTCCCTCCCATCTGGTGCTCCTCATAAGCCATTGCTTTTCTGACCCGTTTCTGGATTTTATGTTATCAGAATGCTCGCAGTGTGTGCTCACTTGTGTCTGGCTCTTGTGCTCGGCAGTGAGCTTCAATGAAGACCTTGCCTTTATCCTCAGTCCCATTTTCTTGCTGAGGGCTAGTCCATAGCAGGCAATTCCCAGGTGACTCAGTATAAAGCATCTGCCTGCCAGTGCAGGAGACCCAGGACACATGGTTGGAAGTCTGAGTTGGGAAGATCCCCTGGAGGAGAGAATGGCAAACTGTACCAATATTCTTGCCTGGTTAAATCCACAGGCAGAGGAGCCTGGTGGGCTCTAGCCCAAGGGTTTGAAAGAGCGTTCACTGTTCCCTTTCTCCTGTTTAAACAATGGTGGTGTTTCCAGGGAGGGGCTGTGATGAGAGAAGCTGTTAAGCACATGTACGTCTGTTCTTATATCTCTTTGGTGGATATCTAGGAGCAGAAGAGCCAGAACATAGGAGAGATAGAGGATTAACTGTATCGTAATCCACCAAGTTTCAAACGCTGCTGTATTTTACACTCCACCCTGTGGTGAATGAGTTCTAGTTGCTTCCTATTTCAGTCAATGAGAATAATTTCCCGTATCCCGGGTTTTGAAGAGGATTGCAAAGAATCTCTCCTTCTTTTCCTGCTTTCTATTCCAAGTGTGTCATCATCCCCTTAAATCCAGTCATATTCTAGTTGACTCAGGAATCTAGTGGGGATGGAGGGTGGATGGAGGAGGCAGTGGGCTCCGTCTATGAGAACGTCTCAGAGAAGTCCGTCTTTGCAAATTCTGAGAACTTAGGCAAGAGCCAGAAGGGAGAGGGGTGCAGACCCGTGTGTGGCCCTGGGGCACCTGATCCCCTGCTCCCTGCTTGGTGCCTGTAGGACCCTCCACTGCTCATCCCTGCTGCACCCCAGGGCCCCATCTCGAGCACACAGTGGGGTCCCGCTTGACTTCAGGTACGTCTGTTGTTGCTATGCCTTTCCTCCTTACCCCACTTTGCTACCCTGCTGATCCGAGTCTCTGTTTTAGTCAATCATTTTCTTTAACAAGGTGCTGGAGCCAAGTAGAGACATTTATTCAACATAGTGACCCACCTCCATGCCATTCAAAAAGTTCTAGTATGTGTAAGTCTTCTCTACTCCACAGTGTACAGCCCAGAGGAAGGGAGAGAGAAATTGTTAGAGAGGAGGGATCAGAAGCTCCTGGGGGATCATTAAACACAAGGATAAGGTACCTTCATGATAAGATTTTCTGCTGATATTTGTAAAATATTTCTTTCCATCTGATCATATATTGTTTTGTTTCTCTTTTTCTTTTTTGACTGCATCATGCTATATGCATGTTCCTAATTCCCTGAGCAAGTATTGAACCCATCCACCCTGCAGTGGAAGCACATAGTCCTCACCAATAAACTACCAGGGAAATCCCTCCATGACTAGGTTTTTATGTGTGGAATAGAATTTTAGTGGGAATATATCCCTTTTTGAGGTCCCAAGAAGCCTCATATGGCTCAGGCAATCACTAATGAGCTGTGTGACTTTGGGAATGACCTTTAAACACTCTGAGCCTCAGTTTCCTTATCTGGAAGATGGATAAAACCTGGCCTTCCCAGCACAACCACCACCCTGTGCACCAGTAGCACCCAGCTGCCCGGGCCCCACCAAGCAGCTCTGTTTCTGTCTGGACCCGCAAGAGACAGCCACGTTCTCAGGAACAATGACATCTAGAAGCTTGCTGCAGTATGAGTGTGGTCAGGATCTCTGAGCCGACATGAACTTCTATGCACTATTGGATCTCAGTGCAGAGGCGACCAGATGAGAAAGGGCCCTGGATGAGGAGCACCCACTTCCACCCTCTCCTCTCCTCCCTACCTTTCTCCCTTTTTTTAAACCTCCATCATCCCCTGGATCCTCTCCCATTGGGTAACAGTCCAGTTGCTTTGGTTTCTATACATTTTTAAGTTCTCCGGGCACAGTGGTCTTCCTGGCCAGTGTGTAAAGGGACAGTGGCCACAGAGGAGGTGGAGAGATGGCCTTCAGGGACACCCAGTCTCCTTACAGAAACCCAGTGAGTTCCAGGGCTGGGGGTGGGGATCCATCTCAGTGGACAGGAAGCAGCTCTGGGGTTCTAAGAAAACAACTCCTGCCAATGACAGAGGAGGGGAGCAGCAACCTAAAAAGAACATGGAAGGGCAGACACAACTTCTTTCTGTGACCATCTCTTGGGTGCTGCTTAGGACTGCAGCGGGTGAGCATCCCCAGGATTCCTGCATCTGACAACTGTTTACTGAGCTCACTGTGGGTGCCTCTACTGTTCTAGGTAATAACTGGGAAAATGATGGTTGTTTTGCATGAAGGGAGCAGGGCTTCTGGGTGGGTAACAAGCCAGCATGGCAGCAAGGGACATGCTTTAAAGACGGCCTCTCTGTGCTGAACCATTTACTAGCTGGATGACCTCAAGCAAGTTACTTTCCCTCTCTGGGCCTCAGTTTCTGCATCTATATAATGGAGTTAATCCTGGAGTCACAAAGACTAAGCGAGCTTGAATGAAGATTGAGAGAGCTTGAATGGTGTTTGGCCCACTTCAGGAGCTCTGAAAGTGTCTAGAGTTGTTAGGAGACTGGGCACAGCAGGGAAGGCCTCCTGAGGAAGTGTCTGCTCTCTGAGGAGCAAGAGAGCAAGGCAGGGCAGGTCAAGGGAGTATGAGAAGGGGCCATCTCGGGAGTTAGGGGCAGCTGGGTGCCCCTGCACTGTGGGCAGCAGAGGGCTTCCTTCTGTGCCTTTTGAGTTCCTGTGTGGGGGTCTCATCACAGGATGCCTTGTGTAAACCAGGGGTCCCCGACCTCCAGGTCACATACTAGTGTTGGTCCAGGGCTTCTTAGGAACTGGGCCCATGGCAGGCAGGGAATGCAGGCAAGTTAGTGAAGATTCATTTGTATTAAAGCCACTCCCCATCACTCGCATCTCTTTGTCCCTGGAAAAATAATCTTCCACAAAACCGGTCCCTTTGCCACACAGGTTGGGGCCAGCTGATTTAAAGCCTTATCACTCCATGTCATACGTGTAAAATTGAGCCTCATAGAGGTGGAGGCCACTTGTTCAAGGCCCCTAGGTGGAAAGTGGCCAAGGAAGGAGATGCCTTAATTCCTCACACCTGGAGAAAGGAAGTGCCCACAGAGAGAGCCCTGTGGGAGGAGGCAGGCAAAGCGGGGTGGCCCCAGGTCAGGTGGTTTCTGCGCTCACCGCGAGCTGGCCCGATGCTGCAGTGGGAGCCTCTCCCTGCCTCGGCATCCCAAGAGGCTGGGCAAGTGGGCTGCCTGAGGCTTCCTGGAACGGGGAAGAGAGGGCTTCCTAGACACACACCAGCCTCCACTGGAGGGAACGACTCGCACACTGGGGTCCCTGTCCTGGGAGAGCTACTGTGGATTCTTCTCCCTTTCAGACCCCAAATCCGTTCCTGTGCCGTCAGTGTCACCTGTCCTTTCCTGTTTTTTTTTTTTTTTTAATTTTATTTTTACTTTATTCGACTTTACAATACTGCATTGGTTTTGCCATACATCGACGTCAATCAGCCGCAGGTATACACGAGCTCTCAATCCTGAAACCCCCTCCCACCTCTCACCCCAAATTGTCTCTCTGGATCATCCCCGTGTCCTTTCCAATTGTCCTCTTTCCCAACTGAGCAGACACAGGCTGGCCTCTAAGGAGCCACCACTTGACCCCAAAGCCTCTCAATTCTAGGCACATTTCTCTGCTTCCATCTTGGACACAAATATCTTTCCCCATTTTCTCCTTCTTTTTAGAAAGGGACACTTAAAGGGCAAAATGTGGTAATTGTACAAAAACGCACTAAGTCAAATTAGATGAACAAAAGTGATGGCAACAAAGTAGAGATGGGCACCAACCAGCCAGACAGGTTGTCTGCACATTCCCAGATGGGTGCCAGTCACAGTGTGAGCACCTCCTGATCCCGCCCTTGGCAGTAAACCAGGACCCTGAGCCCTGTCTGACTTTCCCCACAATCGTTTGCTGGGAACTTTCTTACCAGGTGCTGTGACAGTGCCATCGCCTTCCACTTCAACCCTCGGTTTGAAAACAGTGGGTATGTGGTCTGCAACGAGATGAAGAAAAGAATCTGGAGCCCGAGGAGAGGAAGATGCAGACGCCCTCCCAGAGGGGGAGTCAGTTTGAGTTCTGCTTCCAGGGACGGAGCTCGGAGTTCAAGGTGAGCAGGAACTCTCCTCTCTTTCCTTCAGCTGCTTGTCCCGCAGCCACATCGGGTGGTGTGGGCAGTCTTTAAATGGCCATGCCAGCACCACCTTTGTACAGAGAAGAGGACCGTTTCCTTGTAAGGCTAAGGCTGCAGTCTCCTTCCACACCTTCCCCTGCAACTCCAGGTGCACCTCTTGCTTCTTTTACTCTGGAAATAAGCACTAGATGAGTCAGCATGGTGCTTTTTGGCTTCCTGGGTCTTTAAAAACAGATTAATTCCAATCTTCTGTTGTGGCTCTTCTGCTCTAGGTTTCTGGGAACGTCTGAGTTTCTGTTACATTGCTGCTGCCTTTATCCAGATGTTATGAATGGCTTTGTTTTGTGGGGCATTGCATATTGCTTTTGGAAGTAGAGCAGTATCTCTGGGTTTGGGGAGATGGGAGGGGGAGTGAGTACATCCATGTCCCTGCTTCTCTGTGTGAATGTGGATGTCCCCACCCCCTTATCCTGCTACCCTACATAAACGTACAGGCTGTGTTTGGATGCATTTCAGGTCCAAAGCATGTTCTTGTAACTGATACAGATCTCAAGACCGATGCCCAGACCTACAGAGGATTGATGTGAAAACTTCTAGAGGCAGGGGTCCCAGAGGCTCGGGTGTGCTCCCACCTGGCCAGACACCACTACTGGCGTGTGCTTTCATCGCCGCAGGTAATGGTCAACAGGAAGAGCTTCATGAAATATGAGTGCTGCGTGCCCTTTGGTGATGTCACCACCATCTGAGTCACGGAATCTGTGCCGCTGTCCTCCATCAGCTTCCAGATCATCTATCCTCTGTCTAGGGCTGGGTGTGGGGCCCTGTCCTCCCTGTCTGGGCCCTGCTGTGTGGACCCAAAGTCGCCAGCCAGTCTTCTATCCAGGGTTCTGGGGACACCTCTGGCTCCCTTGTCCTGTCCTTCTTGTGTCCCATCTTTCTCTGGGATATCTGCTCTGCCTGCTGGACTAGTAGGGCACTTGTCTCTGTCACTCTCTGTCCCCACCCTGCTTAGGAGGCTGTAGGGTACTTAAAAGAGTCCAGGCTTGGGAATCAAACTGAATCCTGCTCAAATCCCCAGCTCTGCCATTCTTATCGGCTGGGGGAATCTTAGACACGTGACTTCACCTTTCGAAGCCTTGGTTTTCTCACCTGTGGAGTGGGCAGTCTGCAGCCCACAGCTCGCTGTGTGAGTTCAGCGAAGCGGCACAGGTCAAAGAGCACAAAGTATCCTGCTGAGGACGCTCGGGTCTATTTGATCATCTCTGCATTTTACAATTTTTGAATGTTTCACCAACATCTATAAGGTCAGTTGTGATTTTGCAAGATGAAAATTTTCTGGAGCTGGACAGTGTTGATGGGAGTGAATTTAACACAGTTGAAATGTATTTTCTCTCAGTATGGTCAGCTTTCAGGGACATGCATTTCAGCACTGTTTAGGGAAAGAGATGAGGCAGATTGCTTCTTCCTCCTGAGGATGGAAAAGCCCTAGGAGACAGATTACCTCCAGGGTGCTCACCAGAAATTTCCAGACTGGCTGGCTAAGCCTTCATTCCCAGGGAAGGTGGAAGCTACCAGCTAGGTCAGGTGTCACACCTAGGTTTGGTATCATGGGCTTCAGCAAAAGTGATGCCATTTTGAACCTGTGGTTTTCTCCTTAACTATTCCCCACTTATTGAGTAGACTCTCAACCTAACCAAGAGATCAATCAGACTTTGAGGTCTTCAGAATTGAAAGAGACACGTGTACCCCAAAGTTCATCACAGCACTGTTTATAATAGCTAAGACATGGAAGCAACCTAGATGTCCATCAGCAGACGAATAGATAGGAAAGCGGTGGTACATATACACAATGGAATATTACACAGCTATTAAAAAGAATGCATTTGAATCCATTCTAATGATGAAACTGGAGCCTATCATACAGAGTGAAGTGAGAAAGAAAAACATCAATACAGTGTATTAACACATATATATGGAATTTAGAAAGATGGTAATGATGACACTGTATGCGAGACAGCAAAAGAGACACAGATGTAAAGAACAGACTTTTGGGTTCTGTGAGAGAAAGCAAAGGTGGGATGATCTGAGAGAATAGCACTGAAACATGTATATTACCATATGTGAAATTTATCACCAGTCCAGGTTCAATGCACGAGACAAGGTGCTCAGGGCTGGTGCACTGGGACGACCCTGAGGGATGGGATGGGGAGGGAGGTGGGAGGTGGGTTAAGGATGGGGAACACATGTACACCTGTGGCTGATTCATGTCAATGTATGGCAAAACCCACTACAATATGGAAAGTCGCCTCCAATTAAAATAAATACATTAATTTTTTAAAAAAGGAATTTGAGGTCTTATCATCACTGTCAGCTACCAATCTATAGTCACTGTAGCTTTGCTGACAGCACGTGTGGTATCCAGAGGTCATGACTTTTAACCTAAATCCCTGTGATGTTTGTAACTGAGCAGGACCCCTGGGGGCTTCTTAAGATATCCTTACACCGCATGTTTGTAATAAACATTTAGGCTCTTAGGCGTTCCCCAGTTCCAAGGAAACCATTTAACCAGCAACGTGAGAAAATGCAGAAACGAAGGAAAACAGTCAAGAAAGACAAAATAATACTAGTTTATCCATTCAATACTCAAGCACCTTTAGTTCTTCCTCAAGGACTATAGAAAGTATTCTGAGCCAAATCCTTTGTGCTGTTTGCAGGTACAGAAACCCCCTCCAGGTGGAAGGATAACTGTATGCTCCCCACAAGGACATGGAACCTGGAACCTTGATGATGTTGACTCCTGATTACCTCACCACCAACCAATCAGAAGACATCCATGAGCTGATCACACACAGGGCAACCCTCTCCTTCACTGTCTTTAAAAATCTTTCCCTGAAGCCATCAGGGAGTTTGGGTTTTTAAGCACTAGCTGCCCGGACTCCTTGCTTGGTGCCTGCAGTGAATCCTGTACTTTCCTTCACTGCCCACTGCTGTCAGTAGGTTCGCTTTATTGTACATGGATGAGATTAGTAAGTGGAGGCTAATCTAATCTGGATAGTTATGGAAAGATTTGTTTTATTCTCTCTACCTGGTTAATCCTGCCACTAATATATATGCTTGTCTCAAAGGTTAAGCTGTGCATAATGTGTGAATGGCTAGTACAATGAAACTGCAGATAGCTCACAAAATCAGTGTGCCTCCTTTGGTTGCTTGATTATTGCAACTGGATTATAGTTAGTTATAATAATTGTTGCTTATATTTATTCTTTGTTGTCAAATCATGCTTTTTGTCTCCCTGATGCACTATGTCATTGTCAATGTTACAAGCAGCATTGCTTGTATCCTGCCTAATTTATAAGAGTACAGTAGCCAGTGTGTAATCAGGCTTCCAACAAAACTTCTATGGCTAAACATTTTGAGAAAATCTCATTAATAACATAAAATAATTGCAATAGTGTGATTTTAGATATGGGGAGAAACCACAAGGAGAAATGACTCCTGGATTAAATTAGGCAGAATCCAGAGAACCTTAAATTATTGATGGGGCCTGTTCAAAAATTTAGCACCTGAGTGCATATGAAGGATTTTCGCCAGATCTGGGATGAGCCTCCCAGTGCCATGGAACAAAGGTGATCGTGAAATATGTCCCAAATATTGGTCAACTTCCTGAACAAGAGAAGAAGACTCAAGAAATGGAATCAGCAATTGCAGCCCTTCAACGTGAGACAGTGAGCCCCAAGGAAGGGGAATACCTGCCATCTAGCAGTCATGAGCGGAGAAGGCAATGGAACCCACTCCAGTGTTCTTGCCTGGGGAATCTCAGGGAAAGGGGAGCCTGGTGGGCTGCCTTCTATGGGGTGGCACAGAGTCGGACACAGCTGAAGCGACTTAGCAGCAGCAGCAGCAGCAGCAGCAGCAGCAGCAGCAGTCATTAGACTGCAGCCTCTACCTATGGTGAACCTTAAGGAAATTCTGAGAATACAGGATTACAGGCCCACAGAGAGCTGAGGCACATACCAAGGACAAAATTATAATGACCCCTGACTCTGAAATCTTCCCAACCTCCTTACTTGAAATGCTGCCTCTTGGGTCTGAAGTTCAGTATTTCTATGTCTATAGGTGTCAAGTAGGCACTTTCCAAAGAGGAACAAAAAGAAGACGAATATCAACGTTTGGCACTAATGGCAGACACTCTCAGAAAGATCCATCTGATTAAGCAGAATGCTCATCACTCCCTTTCCCCACAAGATTGTGGAAAAAACTTTGACAGTGGGGAATTGTTGCATAGAAGAACCAATTCTGACTCCATGTTGGAACTGTGTCTTTGATCTGCTTTTCATTGCTGTTGTTATTGCAAGCATACATAATGGCTCGCCTCAAAGGACCTCTGCCTGGTTGTTAGACTCAAGTGACTTTGTTCAGCTTATAGAGAGATAATCTGACCCTGCCCATCTGTGAGTGGCTGCAAAGAAAAGAAGAGATTAACACCCTCCTTCCAAAGATTAGCCCTTCCCAGAAGTATTTTGCAAGACTTATGGCCCCTTTTACTTTACTTCTTCATTGGCTCTCCTTTTCTATTCTGCCCTTTCACTTTGGTTCCTCCTCTATAAAAGAACCTGGCATCCAGACCCAACAAGATGGTCATTTTGAGACATTGGTCTGCCATCTTCTTGGTCAGCTGGCTTTCTGAATAGTCCTATTCCTTGCGCCAGTGCCTCATCTCTCAGATTTATTGGGCTGTCATGTGGTGAGCAGAGTGAGCATGGACTCATGGGAATATCATAGCATTTTTGCTTCATCCTTGTGATATTTGTAACAGAGCAGGACTGTATAGGGGCTTCCTGTTACATCCATACCCCCATCTCCATGACTCTAGTAAAACTTGAGGCTCTAAGCGAAGTGGAGAGTTAGTTGCTCAGTCATGTTTGACTCTTTGTGACCCCATGGACTGTAGTCTGCCAGGCTCCTCTGACTATGAATTCTCTAGGAAAGAATACTAGAGTGGGTTGCCATTTCCTTCTCCAGGGGATCTTCCCAATCCAAGGATTGAGCCCAGGTATCCTACGCTGTAAGCAAATTCTTTACCATCTGAGCCACCAAGGAAGCTCATAGCCTTCTCAGTTCAGTTCAGTCACTCAGTCGTGTCCGACTCTTTGGGACCCCATGAATCGCAGCATGCCAAGCCTCCCTGTCCATCACCAACTCCCAGAGTTCACTCAAACTCACGTCCATCAAGTCGGTGATGCCATCCAGACATCTCATCCTCTGTCGTGCCCTTCTCGTCCTGCCCCCAATCTCTCCCAGCATCAGAGCCTTTTCCAATGAGTCAACTCTTCACATGAGGTGGCCAAAGTCCTAGTCTTCCCAAAGTTCCAAGGAATAAATTGAATCAGAGGTAAGAAAAACATGCAGAAACAATGGAGAACATTCAAGGAAGACAAAGTAATAACAATTTAGCCATTAGTACTGGTGGGAGGCCCTCACCCCGCCAACCCCTCGCACCAATATTTCCTCAGCTGGTGCAAATGTTGGATGGGCCCTTGTGGTTCTTATTACTATTATAGAATGCAGCTCAGTGGCAACCATCTGGGAGCTTTGAAACAATAAGGATTCTAAGTCTCATGTCCTGTGGCCTAACAGGACAATGGCCAGTGGGGAGGAGGAAGAGGGACCACAGCCCTGGAGTTCTGCCTTTATTAGAGTCCAAGGGTGCTGTGGTAGGCAGGAACCAGGAGGCAGGAAGAGAAATGTAGTTATCTAGATTCCCTCAGGCTTTCTAGAAAGGAGAGCTTCACGGCAGAGGGTGCAGAGAGGGCTGGTGTAAGCGCTTCCCTAGGAGCTGTCATACAGCTGGTGATGTGTTTATGCAAGATGGGCATTTGAAGTGGATACTTCAGCAATCAGAAGTTTAACGCCAGGCCCTTAGGATCAGGCATTTCCCATCAAGCCTCCCCATTTACTATTCCCACCAAAGTGCAAAAGGCCTCCTTTCTGCACGTCCTCATCAACACTTCTCAGTTTTCATAGTGTGAGGTGGCTGACACATTTAGAACAGATGCTGTGCTCTACAGGGCAGAGAATGGAGACCCTCAGACAAATGTCTAGAATTTGAATAATGCAGCTCTGAGGGTCATCTCTCACCTCCTTAAGACCAGAGCCAGGGCCTGGGAACCAGTCATGGTGATGGCACGGGGATGCCAGGCTGCTGAGGTCAACTGTACCAGGCCCTGGGTCTTGAAGATGCCTCCCTGCTGTCTCCACTCATCTGAAAATGCATTTGCCTTCAGATTTGGCTGTTGCTCCTCTCTGCAGAGTGGGAGCAGAGGGCTGTGGGCTCTTCTTATTGAATTGGATTCACTGTGACTCAGTTGCGCTCATTTCACATGCTAGCAAGGCTATGAGCAAAATCCTTCAAGCTAGGCTTCAGCAGTGTGTGAACTGACAACTTCCAGACGTACAATCAGGTTTAGAAAATGCAGAGGAACCAGCGATCAAATTTCCAACAGTTGTTGATCATGGACAAAGTGAAGAAATTCCAGAAAAATATCTTGTGCTTTGTTATGCCTGAAATCCGAGTCCCCAAAACTGAGAGAATAAGACGTTCACAGCAATGCGAAAGCATAAAGGGGTTTTATTGCTAGCTCGAGCTAGGGCTCCCATCTCATCCAGCGCAGTGGAGTCTTGACAAGAGCCCTGAGGTCTGAATCACAGCTGCTTTTATACAGGCGGTGGTTAACAGCTGGTGGGTAATAATTGGCTGAGCTGTATGCGCACACACGATTTTCAAATCCCGCATCCCTATCCGGATCGGCTCAGGTTTGGTACCACCGGGGACTTGCCCAGGGTGTGGTTTCCCGGAATCATGACTCAGGTTTTACAAGAATCTGAATCTTAGGCTTAGTATAGCTTGTTGAGCCTGTCATGGCTCAGGTCTGGTCCCTTAACATTCCCCCCTGTCTTTAGTTATACTGAGGAATCTTCCTCAGCATATTGGTACAGGGCCTGATGTTGCTGCCCAAGTACTAGTACCTGGACTGTATTGATGCGCTCCTTAACAAATGCGATAAGTCTATTTAGGATACAGGGGCCAAGAGAGAATCAGTAGTAGCACTATGAGAGGGCCCACGAGGGTGGAAATCAGCGTTGTTGACCATGGGGACTGTGGGAACCAGGACTCAAACCATCCCTGTTGGGCTTCTCGCTCTCTTTTTCGTTGGGCTAGCCCTTCCCTTACTTTGGCTATAGATTCTCTTACTACTCCAGTGTGGTCTGCATAAAAACAACATTCTTCCCTCAGAGCTGTACAGAGTCCCCCTTGTTGCAGGAACATCAGATCTAACCCTCTTTGGTTTTGTAAGACCACCTCAGACAAGGAAGTTAGTGATTTCTCTAGGTGACTAACTGATTCCTCTATGCGGGAGATATCTTCATCTAGAGCTGCCCGCAAGGAAGTGAACCCTTGGCCTTGGAGGGACAGGGCAGCTGTCCCGGTTCCTGCTCTGGCGATCCCAAGACTAAACATGGTTGCTAATGTGATGGCCGTGATGAGCTCTCTCCTAACTCTGTTCCCTCCCAACTGGTTTGCTGTCTCTCCAGCCCAATGGGTGTACATGACTTCTTCAGGGTGGTATAAGATCTTTGGCATTACAGCCACCAAAACACAAAACTCTCTACTCTGATTAAAAACTGATGCATGTAAACAAGGATCAGCCTGGTATGGGAACAGACCCACCAACCTCTTGCCTCAGGCACAATCCATTTTGTTTTATCTAGTCCTGTAAGATTGGCCATTCAGGTGCACAAGGGGGTCCTTTCAGGGGGAACTGTACCTATGCAAAGTCCCCTTCCCCAGACTTCTCTCATTGTGAGACCGACCCTACGTTCTCCCCAGTGACACTGAGGTGGATTTACACTGGTGGACAGGTTGTAAGGAATATTTAAGCCTATCGCTTCATCATAGGGAGGGTAAAGGGTATAACAGAGCCAACAGGATTTAGTTGTATTTGTGTTGGAGTGATTTAGGGTTGTAAAGGCTGCCTTAACTAGATCCCATAATGGGTTTGATATTTTTGAGTCGAGGTTGGGGGTCAAGGGGCCGAGGGCTTCCGTTTCATTGCGCTGGTTCCCTGGCCGGGAATGAAGGGCGTAGGGCTCAGCATTGTAGCCCCCTGGGTCGGGTTTGCCTTAATTACTTTTTGTGAGCCTGGATTCTCGACCTGATTGGGGCCCACACTTTGGTCCTGATGGGTTCTATTGTCTGGCTAGTAACTAGAATTCCTCCAGGGTATGGGCTGGGCCACCTGACGTAGATCTGGAAACCCCAAGATAGCCTGGAAACCCAAGACCTCTCCTGCTTAGCCGACTCCTGATTGAACATTACTTTCACCTGATCAATCTTGTGGCTGGGTATGTTCCCAACTCCAATTCCGGGTAGGGGATACACAAACGAGAAGTTAACCAAGTCCCGGTTCCCTACCCCCCATTTCCTCGCCCTGTCATTGGAGGTCACACAGCTCCAGGCCCAACAGAAATAACGTTGTAGGCCCCTGCAAGTCCCCCAATTGTTCTTTATGTGTCCAGGGCATGCCCAGAATCTGTAGTTCCTCAGCCATGGTCCCTCCCAACCACTGTCAATCATTTTCCCCAGGTTAAAGTACAGATCCGGCCATCAGGTATGGGGGCGTGAATTCCAGTGGTCGAATTGAGTACCTCCCAAGTCAGTCCGTTCCGAAGCTTCCAGGTGATTTTGGCGGGTTGGTGCAGGTTAGCGCTGGCTGTCCCAGGGTCGAAGAAGACGGCAGCAACAGGAGAATCAGAGTGATTTGTCCCGGACCTGCTGGTGGATGAGCTTCATTCTTAAAGGATGGGGGGGGATGCTTTGTCACCTTCCATTTTTCCTGGGCCTTCTCTTGCTCCTCTGGAGTGGCATGGCACACGTGGTTACAGTGCACCCAAGGTCCAATGCCGCCAACCTTCAAGGCAGTGGGGGTGGTGAGAAGAACAACATAAGGACCTCTCCATCTCAGGGATAAGATTGCCTCCCAGAACGCTCTTAAGGTAGGGCGAGATTCTGCTTTTCCCTCGAAAATAGTACATATTAGGGGAGGACTTCCATAGACAATGTTGAACGGGGTTAGGTTTAACTTGTAGGGGCTATCACGTACCCGGAAGAGCGCGAAGGGAAGGAGGGTCACCCAGTCCCTGCCAGTCTCTGTTGCCAACTTTGTTAAATTTTCTTTTAGGGTCCAGTTCATTCTTTCCACCTGTCCTGAGCTCTGGGGATTGTGTTCGCAATGCACTTTCCATTTGGTCCCCAGGTCTGAGGTCAGTCCCTGAACAATTTGGCTCACAAAAGCAGGTTCATTGTCAGAACCAGTAGATACTGGCAGCCTAAACCAAGACACTACCTCTTCTAGGAGCTTCTTGGTAACCATCACTGCCTGCGTCAGCCACTGCATCAGCCCCTTTTGGTGGGTGGGGTAGGCCTCCACCCACCCAGAGAAGGTATCCAGCAAGACTAACAAATAATGGTACTCATACATTCCTGGCCTTACCTCAGTGAAATCTATTTCCCAGTGTTGTCCTGGCCTCTCCCCTCGGTACCTTATACCCGTGTGCTGTCCCTTCCCTGGGCTTATCATCTGGCACAATTTACAGGCATGGTCTATATCTTGTATGGAAGCTTTTTTGTCAGGGAAACTGCAGGCGAGCTGTCTGTAAGAGTGATAGAGTCTTCTTTTCCCCCAAACAGGTAGTCTGATATAGGTGCGTGCAGAGTTGTTGGCCCAGATCAGCGGGGAGCAATAGGTTGCCCTCCTGGTCCCAGTACCATCTGTCCTTACTCGTAGAATGGTTGCTGTTTTCTCGAATCCAGTCCTGATCGGAGGGGGAGTACTCGGGGGCTGGTGGCAGGGTCCCCATTCCTGGGGCCAGCAATCCCACAGCAAGTATGTGGGTCCCGTAGCTTCCCGTGGCAGCCTGGCGAGCTGCTGCGTCAGTGGCTCGGTTGCCTCGAGCCCCAAGATCTTTCCCCTTTTGGTGTCCTGGGACATGCACTATGGCTACCACCCGAGGCTGGTGGACTGCTGCGAAGAGTCTACGGATCTTAGGTAAGTTCTTGACTACCTTTCCCTCAGCCATTAGGAACCCTCGTTCCTTGTATATTGGGCCATGAATATGCTCTCGAAATGCCTGCCTCACAGGTTCAGTCCAAGTCCAGTTTTGGCTTTCTTTACCTCCTTCATACAGTAGTCAGGGCTTTTGAGCGAACCCGATGATCCATAGTCTGCAGTGCCCAATAGTCCCTAGGAATTTTCTCACTTGGAGAGGGGTTGCCGGCTCAGGAATCTGCAGAATAGTCTCTTTCATGACCTGTGTCAGCCACTGTTGGTCCTGCTTCATCTTCTGCCACCCTCACTAGATTTCCCCTAGCCTGTCTATTTTTTGCAACTTTTTCCTAATGTTCAGGGCTGCCTGATTCACAAAATGCTAGTATAACTGCCGCATGCGACTCATCAGCCTGTGGGTCCATGGGGGTGCACTGTCTGAAAGCTTCCATTAACCTCTCTAAGAGGGCTGCCAGGCTCTCAGTCAGTTCCTGTCTAACCAAATTTACCTTGGCCAAATTTGTTGGTTTCCTGGTGGCTGCTCAAAGGCCAGCCATGAGAGTCGGGTGGTACACTCGGAGACGTTCCCTACCTTCAGCACACTTGAAATCCCAGTGGGGTTGCATCAGAGGGAATCCCTCGTCAATTGGATTAGGCTGCATGGTTGGTCTTATGTCCACCCCTGGAACATTTTTCCATGCCTCCGACAAAATCCGCTCATGTTCCTCTGTGGTGAAGACAGTCATCTCAAGTGGGATCATGGGGAAAAAGGATAGACTCTAGAAGGTCACTGAGGACAAGATTGTACAGATTTCACTGCTTGAATGGTGGGCAGGTTGATGGTCCCTGCCAGCACCTATTTAGCGGTAAAAGTAGCTTATTCAGACTAGCAAAATGTTACTAATTTGCTCTTCTTCACCAGCACCAGTAGATTCTGTGCTCTAGACTTAAAATCAGAAAAAATGGTCAATCATAAGGGACAACGGAGTGGAAGTCTCTTGCCCCATGATTACAGAATAGAACACAGGAGACAAGACGAACACACAGACAATGCCAGCACACACAAAGATGCGACGAACAGAGGAGAGACAAACCTCGGCCGAGAACACAGTACTAGGTCTTCCTGTGCCCCCTGAACCCTCCTATCCATCGAGGTTACCTTTCTGAAGGGCGTCCACTGCCCATGAGATTCAGAATCGAGAGCAAAATTCTCTTCCCTGCAGAGCCCTGCGTATCCTAGGCCTCGGTCTTACACTGGCTAGGACTACTAATTCGCCCCTGCTGACCAAAGCCAGCTGCCTTCCAGTGCGTATGCTGGGCCTCGGTCTTACACTGGCTAACCAAACTTAACACCGGTGTTCAGATATCTTTCCTCCAAATGAGGAAACTCCTTCTGCCGAAAGAGTGTTATTCTTCCCAGTTAAAGGGATCCCAGACAAGCCCAAAATGTTATGCCCAAAGTCCGAGTCCCCAAAACTGAGAGAATAAGATGTCCACAGCAATGCAAAAGCATAGAGGGGTTTTATTGCTAGCTCGAGCTAGGGCTCTCATCTCATCCAGTACAGTGGAGTCTTGATGAGAGCTCTGAGCTCTGAATCACAGCTGCTTTTATACAGGTTGTTCTTAGTACAGCTTGTGGATAATATTGGCTGAGCTGTACGCGCACGCACGATTTTCAAATCCTCCATCCCTATCCAGATTGGCTCAGGTTTGGCGCCATTGGGGACTTTCCCAGGGTGTGGTTTCCTGGAATCATGACTCAGGTTTTACAAGAATCTGAGTCTTAGGTTTAGTATAGCTTGTTGAGCCTGTCATGGCTCAGGTTTGGTCCCTTAACATGCTTCTCCGACAACACTATGACCTTTAGCTACGTGGATCACCACAAAGTGAAAACTTCTTAAAGAGATGGAAATACCGCCCACCTTACCTGTCTTCTGAGAAACCTGTATGAGAATCAAAAAGCAGTAGTTAGAACTAGACATGAAACGACTGGCTAAAACTGGGAAAGGAGTAAGACAAGGCTGTACATTATTGTTGCACTCAGTCATGTCCACCTCTTTTTGACTGTATAGACCACAGCACACCAGGCTTCCCTGTCCTTCACCATCTTTCGGAGCTGGCTCAGACTCATGTCCATTGAATCGGTGATGGCATCCAACAATCTTGTCCTCTGTCGTCCCCTTCTCCTCCTGACTTCCATCTTTCCCGACATTAGGGTCTTTTCTAGTGAGTCAGCTTATTCACATTAGGTGGCCAAAGTACTGGAGCTTCAGCTTCAGCATCAGACTTTCCATGAATATTCAGGATTGATTTCCTTTAGGATTGACTGGTTTAACCTCTTTGCTGTCCAAGGGACTCTCAAGAGTTTTCTCCAACACCACAGTTCAAAAGCACTAAAACTGGGAAAAGACTAAGACAAGGCTATATATTGCCACCCTGCTTATTTAATTTCTATGCAAAGTACATTATGAGAAATTAGGGGCTGGATGAAGCACAAGCTGAAATCAAGATTGCTGGGGAAAATATCAATAACCTTAGAACTTGATGATACCACTCTAATGGTAGAAAGTGAAGAGAAACTAAAGAGCCTCTTGATGAGAGTGAAAGAGGAGAGTGAAAAAGCTGGCTTAAAACTCAACATTCAAAAAACAAAACTCATGGCATCTGGTCTCATCACTTCATGGCAGATAGGTGGGGGATCAATGGAAACGGTGACAGACTTTATTTTCTTGGGTTCCCAATTTTATGTTCTTGGGCTCCCTGTCTCTAGCATATGACAGGGACCCTCATGACTTCAGCTAAGTCTACTGTTGCTGTGTTTACTCCACACCCCTCTTGTCTACAAAACCTGATCCTGGGTCTCTGTTTCAGTCAAACATTTAGTTCTTCTATGTATTCTATCTGCCTCTTCATTAATATGTTCTGTTTCTGTTAGGTCCATACCATTTCTGTCCTTTATTGTGCCCATCTTTGCATAGGCTTCCCTGGTGGCTCATATGGTTAAGCATCTGCCTGCAATGTAGGAGACCCAGACTCAATCCCTGGGTCAGGAAGATCCCCTGGAGAAGGAAATGGCAACCCACTCCAGTACTCTTGCCTGGAAAATTCTATGGGCAGAGGAGCCTGGTAGGCTATAGTCAATGGGGTTGCAAAGAGTTGAACACAACTGAGCGACTTCCCTCCCTTTGTATGAAATGTACCCTTGGTATTTCTAAGTTTCTTGAAGAGATCTCTAGTCTTTCCCATTCTGTTGTTTTCCTCTATTTCTTTGCACTGATCACTGAGTTCAAATGGGTATACCTTTCCTTTTCTCCTTTGCCTTTCATTTCACTTCTTTTCACAGCTATTTGTAAGGCCTCCTCAGACAATCATTTTGCCTTTTTGCATGTCTTTTTCTTGTGGATGGTCTTGGTTCCTGACTCCTGTACAATATCATGAGACTCCATCCATAGTTCTTCAGGCACTTTGTCTATCAGATCTAATCCCTTGAATCTACAACACCCAAAAAGGTCAGGAGCAGTTTTACAAAATTAAAAATTTCTGCAGTTGGGTGGTGGTGATGGTTGGATAATTATGAGAGTGAATATAAAGCCACTGAACTTTTGGCATACTTAATGGTCAATTTGACCTGATGTATATTTCACCACTGTTTAGGAAAAGAGGTCAGGCAGATTCCTTCTCCCTCCCTGGGATGGAGAGGGCCCAGGAGATTCATCACCTTCCACGTGCTGACTAGAAAATTCCAAACTTTCTAATCAAGACAATTTTTGTTGAGAAGGTGGAAGCTACAGTTAAGTCGGGTGTTATACCTAGGTTTGGTGTCATGGGCTTCGCAAAAGTGATGCCTGTGGTTTTCTCTTTAACTATTCCCCACTTTTGAGCAAACTCTCAGCCTAACCAGAAATGCAATAAGAATTTAAGGCATTCGCATCACTCTCAGCTACCAATCTATAGAACCCACCGCTTTGTTGACCCTTGATGTGGTATGCAGAGCTCATGATTTTGGCTTAATCCTTGTGACATTTGTAACCAAGCAGGACCCTATGGGGGCTTCCTGGGACAGCCCTACCCTCCATTATTGTAATAATCCTTTAACTTCCTAGACCATTCCCAAAATCCAAGGAAAAACTTTAATTAGAGAAGTGAGAAAATGCAGAAACAAAGGAAAACAGTCAAGCAAGACAAAGTGGTAACCATTAAATATAATCAAGGACATTTACTTCCTTCTCAAGAGCTAGTGGTAATATTTTGAGCCAAATCCTTTGTACTGTTTTGCAGAAATAGAAAACCCCACCAGGTAGAAGAAGTTAACTGTGTGCTGCCCACAAGGACATAGAACCTGGAAGCTTGATGATATTGATTCATAATTCCTCACCACCCACCAATCAGAAGATATCCATGAACTGATCACATACCCTGCAACCCTCTCCCTCACTCTGTGTTTAAAAACCTTTCTCTGAAAGCCACTGGGAGTTTCTGTACTTTAGGCTCAGAAAGCACTGTCTGGACTCCTTGCTTGCTGCCTGCAATAAATGCTGTACTTTCCTTCACCATCACCTGGAGTCAGTAGCTTGGCTTCACTGAGTGTGAACCAGCTCTTAGGAGGAGTGGTAAATCTGATCTAGATAGTTATGGATCCATTGGACACTCGATGAGGTGTGTCATGAAGGAGTATTTCCCACGCCTGGGTCCCAAAATATGTGAGCTGTAAAGAAGAGAAGGACATTGGAAAGACAGAATGATCTTTCTGCTTTCTCTGTAGAGAACATGTCGAATCTTCATCACATGAGGAAGCAAAGAGCAGCCAAAAAGCTGGAAAGTATTCAATTTCTAGGATATTTGTGAAGAAAAGTATTATTTTCCTGAATTTTGTGATGTTTGGGGTATTTGTTAACTGCTTATGGTTCAAGTGCATATTGAAAAGCAGAGACCTTACTTTGCCAACAAAGGTCCATTTAGTCAAGGCTATGGTTTTTCCAGTGGTCATGTATGGATGTGAGAGTTGGACTATGAAGAAAGCTGAGCACTGAAGAATTGATGCTTTTGACCTGTGGTGTTGGAGAAGACTCATCCTTTGGGCTGCAAGGAGATCCAACCAGTCCATTCTAAAGGAGATCAGCCCTGGGTGTTCATCGGAAGGACTGATGCTAAAGCTGAAACTCCAATACTTTGGCCACCTGATGTGAAGAGTTGACTCATTGGAAAAGACTCTGATGCTGGGAAGGATTGGGGGCAGGAGGAGACAGAGACGACAGAGGATGAGATGACTGGAGGTCATCAACAACTCGATGGACAAGAGTTTGAGTGAACTCCGGGAGTTGGTGATGGACAGGGATGCCTGGCATGCTGTGATTCATTGAGTCGCAAAGAGTCGGACATGACTGAGTGACTGAACTGGACTGATGGCTAATTCATGTTGGTACATGGGGAAACCAACACAATATTCTAAAACAATTATCCTCTGTTAAAAATAAATTAAAAAAAAAATTTAAAGAGTTGATTCCAGCTATCCACTCATAGTCCTTCCAAAAAGAGTTACTTACTTGCGGGTTTCCTAGGAAGGCAGTCACCCTATTTCTGGGTTGGGCAGCTTGAGAATAGCATAGTCCAGGATCATTGCAAATGACAAAAACTTCAGAGCTGGGGTTGGGATCCAGGCCTGTTGACCCTACAGATAGACACACACCAACCTCCACTGAGGGACACAGGCTCACAGTGAGGTCCCCACTCCTGGAGACCTAGTGCTTATTCTATGCCTCCCCTTTAGACACCATCTCTGTAGGTGTCCCATCAATGTCACCTGTTCTTTCCACTTGTCCTCTTCTTTCCCAACTGAGCAGACACAGGCTCACCTCCAATGAGCCACCACTTGGTCCCAAAAGGGCATTTCCTCCCCGCACCCTGCCTTGGAACTTACTCAGGGACCCCCATGACCCAAGCCAAGCACAGGGTAATGCTTCAAGTGGCAGTTAAGTCTATCAGTTTCTTGATGGATAAAGGGGGTTACTTACTCGTTTCTTCCCTCCTTCAGGGGCACCTTGCATCCTTCCCAGGTCTCAGTGGTGGGTATAGATGGCATGTCTTCATGACCCTTGCAGACTGGGCCACAGCCCTGTCAGCTTGATCACTTCTTGTTCACACATTCTTTTCTGATAATCCCTTCATGCTTCACTCCCCTGCTGGGGCAGAACATTTTAGCTAAGCTTAGGGCCACCATTCACCTACCTCTCTCATTTTCCCAATCTCTCACCTTGCCCCTACTCCTCCTTTGCTCCCCTGGGGCACCACTTGTTGACCCTGGCATCTGGGATACTGAAATCCCTCTGGTAGCAACCCATCACATTCCCGTCCTGATTAAACTATATGATCCTTCCCATTTCCCAAACTGCCCTCAGTTCCCCATCTCTCAGACTCATCTACACAGTCTCAAACTGATCATAGACCATCTCTTGGGCCAAATCCTCCTAGTCCCCATGACCTCGCCCTGCAATACCCCCATTCTCTCAGTGCGAAAAACTTCTGGTGGCTACATTTGATCCACGACCTTCATTGATAAACGAGGCCGTAATCCCTTCCCATCCAATTGTCCCCAGTCCTTATCCCTTGCTTTCTGACATCCCTAGCAGTATGACTCACTTACTGTCATAGACCTCAAAGATGCCTTTTTCACTATTCCCTTACACCCAGACTGCCAATTCCTCTTTGCTTTCACAGGGACTGACCCAGAAACCCGACAGTCCTCCCAGCTAATGTGGACAGTCCTCCCCCAAGAGTTTAGAGACAGCCCCCATATTTTTTGGCCAGGCTCTGGCCCGGGATCTGGCTACATGCCCTTTAGCCCCTAAAGTCCTCTTACAGTATGTGGAAGAATTTCTGCTCTGCAGCCCCTCACAAGCTCTCTCTCAGCACATACCACTATTCTCCTTAACTTCCTTAGCTCTAAAGGATACTGAGCATCTCAACAAAAGACCCAACTCACCCAGGCCTCTGTAACTTACCCAGGTCTAAAGATTACCCTGACAACCTAGACGGTAACTACTGACAGACTCAGCCTTCTCCGAGACCTCTGCCCCCCTTCCACTGGAGAACAAATCTCGTCCTTTTGGGGGTTAACAGGATTCTTCCGGCACTGGGTCCCCAACTATACTTCCCTGGTAAAGCCCTCTACACAGCTGTAAAAGACAGCCCTCTTGGACCACTCTCTTCAGAAACAGAGGTCCAGGAGGCTTTCTACAACCTCCGCTCAGCTTTGCTGTCCTCTTCCCCACTGTTCCTGCCCAATCCCAACCTCCCCTATCACTATACACTGATGAAAAAGGGGTCATAGTCTTTGGAGCCCTCATACAGCCTGCGGGCCCTGAAATGCTGCCAGTGGCATTTATCTCCAAACAGCTAGACCCCACCGCCTGGGGACTGTTCCCCTGCCTACGTGCCCTGGCAGCAGCAGCTCTCTATACGCAGATGCAAAAAAGCGAATTCTAGATCAACCCCTAACTATATTCTCACCACACCGCGTGGCCGACCTCCTGGCTTCCAAATTCCTGTCAGACCTTAGTGACTCTCAGCTCCAACAATTCCACCTAGTCTTTCTGGATAACCCCCAGGGTACTTTGGGCCGCAGCTCCCAGCTAAACCCCCTATCTTCTCTCCCCTCGCTTCCAACCTGTACTTCAGATGAAGACACAGGACCTCACTCATGCATAGACGTCCTAGACACTCTTACCCAATCGCCCCCCAAACCTTTTTGCTACTCCACTACAAAACCCAGACCTCACGCTATTTGTAGATGGCAGTTCAAAACGAGACCCTAATGGCCACCGGGCGGCTGTCTATGCAACAGTGAGCACTAATGACAGCCTCGAGGCTCGCCTGCTACCGGAGAGAACCACCTCCCCAAAGGCAGCACTAATAGCACTCACGAGAGCCTTCCACCTGGCAACAGGAAAACGGGTTAGCATCTATACTGACGCCAAATATGCCTTTCTGATTGCACATTCACATTCAGCTATTTGGAGAGAGAGGGGATTCCTCACCACCAAGGGATCACCCATCTCTAATGCCCCCCTAATCGCCAAACTGGAAGCCATCACTCAGCCCACCCAGGTATCCGTCCTACACTGCAAAGGACATCAGACGAGTCAAGACATGGTTTCCCTGAGCAACAACAAGGCTGACCAGGTGGCCAGACAGATAGCCTTACAGCAGGGGCCTCTGCCCAAACTATTTCTTAAGACCTCCCCTACGCCTAATTACTCAGAGGCCAAAATGGAGGCCCTCCTCCCACAGGAGGGCACTTCTAAACACCCCTCAGGATGGAACACGCTCCACGCCAAACTAGTCCTACCCGAAAGCTGAGTTTGAGCCCTGCATTGGGAAGATCCTCTGGAGAAGGGAAAGGATACCCACTCCAGTATTTTGGCCTGGTGAATTCCATGGACTGTATGTCTTAAAGAGTTAGACACAACTGAGCAATCCTTAAACTTAGTGAACTGTTTCCTGTTCTCTGGTGGGTGGGCTAGAGGGCTCAGGGGACGTGTGTTCTTGCCCGTTCAGGCTGGGCCCCTGCAGCAGTGAGCATCAGGGGGACTTCCCTGGTGGTCCAGTGGTTAAGATGCAGTGCTTCCATGACGGGGCAGGGTTCGTCCCCTGGTCCCCATGTGCCATGAAGTGCGACCAAAATAAACCAAAGAAGGAATGGCATCAGGCTGGTCAAGAAGGATTCTGGCACCCACGGTCCAGGGCATGGAGCCAGTGGACACAGCTCTCCCTGGCTCCACAAGGGCTGAGGTCAGGCTGCACAGGCTCCAGATCTCTGCCTGACTCTCAACTCTTCACAGCTTCTGCAAGGGACGGACGTTGCACTCGTTTGTGAGGGACCCCAAGACATCTCTGGACATCAACAAAACCAGGCAGATCGCCCAGGAGATCATTAAGGTCAAGGTTCCAAAGCTCCTAGCTATCCCCCAATCCATCTTCCGGGGTCAGGCTGGTGGTGGCGGCTCTTCCATCTCTCCCTGTAGCTTGGGTGCCTCATGGATGGGACCTCCATCTCCTTTCCTCTTTCTTTGTCTTGTCTGCTGGGAACTGACCACACTGCAGCAATGCAGTAGGCTTTAAAGACAGATGCCCTGAGTTTGAATCTTGGTGATACCAGCTGTGTGATTTGGGGCAGGTCAGTTAGCTTCTCTGAGCCTCGGCCTCCTCCCCTGTAAAATGGGGTTGCCTGCATCACCTCCCTCATTGGATTGGTGCAAAGGTAAACTGTGATAATCGGCGGAGAGAGCGTTGAGCCCCGGGCCACTAGCGATTGGTGAAAGTCTGTTAGAATTGATTAAGGTTTGGGGCAGGTGTTCTGCCTTAAGTTTCTGAATCTAAGTTTCATGCAGACAGGCCCTCAGGCTCAACTCAGGCAGCCTTTTTTCTTCTGCTTCCATCTTTTCCAAGTAATCAAACAAAAGTGAAAGAAACGCTTATGTGTTTCTTTATTTAGCAGCAGACAGGGTCTGAGAAAAACTCCACCAGGGCTGGATGGGCTTCCTCTTCCTGGTTCTTGGTTTTGCAGAAAAGCTTTCTCTTACCAGCTCCCGCCAAGTTTTTCCCCTGTCCTATCTTCAGTTTTGCTTCTTTTCTTTTTTTCTCCCTCCTTCCTACCATCCATCATGGGTGTGCATCTTTGGAAAGGGAAAGATGGAAATCTCTCACATTTAGGAAGACCAAGATTTCTCCATGACATTTCCACATAGCAAAATGAACGCATGGGCTTCCCTGATGGCTCACTGGTAAAGAATCCACCTGCCAATGCAGGAAACACAGGTTCAGTTCCTGAACTGGAAAGATACCTTGGAGAAGGAAATGGAAGCCCACTCCAGTATTCTTGCCTGGGAAATCTCATGGACAGAGGAGCCTGGTGGGCTACGGTCCATGGGATCAAAAAAAGAGTCACACAAAAAAAGAGACACAGCTTAGCGACTACACAACCACAAATGAACGCATTAAACTTTTGCAGCCCCCAAACCAAAATATCATATGTACACCTTCATCTGTAGTCTGTCTCATCACAGAGAAGTTGGGGAGAGCTGCAGTGTTATACCTACTCTGTGATATCTCCAAACATGCTGGGCTCTGCTTCCCCAAACTGTTGTATCATCTTATTGTCAGGACACTGGAGGAGTCTGGGTGCTGAGTTTGGCTGAGTTTGGCTGAATGAGTCAACTGGAAGATTCCAGGGTAGAAATTGCTCATAGATTTCAGAGCTGCAGAGCCAGAAGCGAGCTCTCTGCTGGCTCATTTATTTTCCCCATCCCCCTTCTCTGAGAATTTCAAAGCCACTTCCTTTTGTATGCATCTCTGATATTTTGAGGCTAAAATCGAATGATGAGGTCTTGACCTTTGGCTTGGAGAAGGCACTGGCAACCCATTCCATTACTCTTGCCTGTAAAGACCAATGGACGGAGGAGCCTGGTGGGCTGCAGTCCATGGGGTCGCAAAGAGTCAGACACAAGTGAACAACTTCATTTTCACTTTTCACTTTCATGCATTGGAGAAGGAAATGGCACCCCACTCCAGTACTCTTGCCTGGAGAATCCCAGGGACGAGGGAGCCTGGTGGGCTGCCGTCTATGCGGTCGCAGAGTCGGACACGACTGAAGTGACTTAGCAGCAGCAGCAGACCTTTGGGTAGAGGGTTTGGGGGCTGCCCCTGAAGTGTTTGGAAATTATAGGAAGGGAGGAGTTTGTGCTCCAGACCCAGGCACTTTCTATCTTGTCTCTGGCTGTTTGAGGCTGTGGCACCTGTTTTATTAACAAGGCTCAGAGAGATGCAGCCACTTGTCCTCAGTCACAGAACTGGTCCCTGTTCAACCCAAGGTGTGTCTTTGGCTCTCCTTGGTCACTGGGGAAGCCTTGTGCCTTGGTTTGGTTTGGGAAGTGGGCAGATATTTTAAGGAGGATTGTCTTGCATTCAGGATGGAGTTTTTGGAGAGAGTAAGTTACTCTTTTTGAAACCTTTTGGATGACAGCTGTCAGTATGCCTGAGGGAAGTGGCCACAGTGAACCCCGCGCCCTCCCATCTCTTACAGAAGAGCATCTGCCTGCGCACATTCTTCTCGGATGAGCTCTGGCCCAACTTGGTCCAAGCTCTGACTCTTTTTGAAACCTTTTGGATGACAGCTGTCAGTATGCCTGAGGGAAGTGGCCACAGTGAACCCCGCGCCCTCCCATCTCTTACAGAAGAGCATCTGCCTGCGCACATTCTTCTCGGATGAGCTCTGGCCCAACTTGGTCCAAGCTCTGGGCTCAGCTGAGTTCTGTCTGCTTCTGCCTCATAGCTCGTTCCTTCTCTTTCCTCAGTGCGACTTCTTGTTGACCTCTCCCCTCCTTACCCCGAGACACCTTTGAAGGCAGAGAGATTTTCACATGTGACGCGTCCTTGATGTGGCAGGGAGGGAGGTGGGGAGGCATGTGCCTATTTCTGACCTGGCAATGATGCCCACTTCAGTCGTGGCATCATGTACCCCTCTTCCTGTACCCAGGCACACCAGGGTACCGGGGAGTCCTCGGTTTGACCTCGGATGAGAGCATGCCTGCATCAGGTCACCCACGTCCCATGAGCCTTGCCAGTCGGTGTTCAGTACAAATAAGGCATTGGTTAGAAATCACCCAGCCCTGAGCTGGCACTTGGCAGATGAGGAAACTGAGGCTCAGAAGTCAAGTCCAAGGCCACACAGTGAAGTCGAATCATCTGAGCTGGATTTCAGTTTTAGTCCAGGACTTCTACGGCAGCACGGGCAGTGGGGACACCTGAGCTCGGGGGCTCCCCCTGTGGGAATTCCACTCTGTTCTCCACTCCCAGCCCAAGCCTTTGCTCAGCCTGAGAGGTGAGGCTAGCTGTGCAAAGCCTGATGAGACCTTAAATGCTTGAGTCTATTGTGACTTAACACAGAGGGTAAAGACTTCCCTGGAGGTCCAGTGGTTAAGACTCCATGCTTCCAATGCAGAGGGCACAGGTTTGATTCCTCATTGGGGAAGATCCCACATGTGTCACAACATGGCCAAAAATTAAAAAAAAAAAAAAAAAAAACAAAAAACAAAAAACAAGGAGGGTAGCATCACAGTGAAGCTTTCTATACTTCCTGACCACCCCTCCCCCAGAGCCCCCCATTCCCCCTTCTGCACTTCATCTGAGTATAAGGTGGATGTGGGGCAGCAGTGCTGATCGGCCTGGAACAAGTTCTCAGCTGTGCTGCTTGAGCACTGCATGACCCAGGCAAGGGACTGCCTGTCCCTGAGGCTGGCTTTCCTCCTCTGTGAAAAGGAGACAGCCACACTGCATAGGGCTGCGAAGGTTAAATGATGGGACCGGGGTAAGGCATCTGGCTCAGGGCCTGGCCCAGGGTAGAAGCTAGGCCGTCATCGTCTGTCTTCCCTCCACCCCTGACGTGAGGCTCTATCTTCCAGGGCATGGGGTACCTCCATGCCAAGGGCATCACGCACAAAGATCTCAAATCCAAGAACGTCTTCTACGTCAACGGCAAAGTGGTCATCACAGACTTCGGGCTGTTCAGGATCTCAGGCGTCTTGTGAGAGGGATGGTCAGTAGGCCTTGGGCGTCCAAAGAGACTGGGGTGGTGCTGTGGGCCTGAGGCCTGGGCACTCTTGCTGTCGATGGCTGAGGGCAGAGCAAAGGCCAGGCCTGCTCTGTGGTTCCAGTTCAGAATCAGATTTGGGTGATCTTGAGGTCCCTCGTAGTGCTCAATTCTCAGGCTGACTGCCGAGGAGGCTGGCTTCCCTCACTCCCATTTTCCCTGCATCAGGTTCTAGTTCCAGGAATCCTGAAGGAGAAGGGCTGCTCCCCCAGCCTCAGGATCCCAGGAGGGAGGGCCAGCCCCATGCCAGGTTGTGAGCCCCACAGGCAGTTCCCGACTCTGCACTGAGATTCCCGCTGCTCTCCCAAGGTAGAGAATCGGCACCCTTGGGGCAGCTCCTGGCCAGTACTGTCCTTGGCCTGCTTTTCTAGAAGAACCTGCTTGTCACTCCTCTGTAACATTCCCCCAAAACGCGGGCGCCTTGGCAAGTGCACCATCGGCATGCTGCTTTTCTGGGCCGTGCACGGGGTTGCAAAGAGTCAGACACAACTGTGCAACTGAGCACACACATGTGGCGTGCCAGCCCTGGGGCAGGCACGTGCCCTGCAGGCCTTGCTGCCGCCCACTAAAGGCCCTGTCCTTGCCCTGGCTTCTGGCCTCCAGGCGTGAGAACCAGCTGAAGCTGTCACATGACTGGCTGTGCTACCTGGTCCCCGAGATCGTGCGAGAGATGACGCCCAGAAAGAACGAGGACCAGCTGCCCTTCTCCAAAGCTGCCAATGTCTATGCCTTCGGGTGAGGAGGCGCCTGGCGTCTCTCTTCCTGGGGCCTCTGTGGCCAATTGTGGCTGAAACAGAGGGATGCGAGAGATGACGCCCAGAAAGAACGAGGACCAGCTGCCCTTCTCCAAAGCTGCCAATGTCTATGCCTTCGGGTGAGGAGGCGCCTGGCGTCTCTCTTCCTGGGGCCTCTGTGGCCAATTGTGGCTGAAACAGAGGGCCCTGTTGGCTTTTGGGGTCAGGGGGATGTGCTTTGAGGCTGGTTCAGCTTCTTGCTTGGGCCAGTGACTGTGTCCTTGACCTTGATTTCTCCACCTGTAAAATGGGACGAATAGAGCTCCTCCCTGGTAGATCTGTTTCATGAGGACCAAATTAGGTAATTGTATAAAATACTTAAGGGGCTTCCCAGGTGGTGCTAGTGGAAAAGAACCTGTCTGCCAATGGAGGAAACCTAATGAGATGCAGGTTTGATTCCTGGGTCAGGAAGGTCCCCTGGAGGAGGAAATGGCAACCCACTCCAGTATCTTTGCCTGGAGAATCCCTACGGATGGAGGAGCCTGTCAGGATACAGTTCATGGGGTCCCAAAGAGTCAAACACAACCAAAGTGACTGAGCAGTTATAAAATGCTTAACTCTGGTGTCCTTCTCACCTGTTGCTCCCCAAGGACAGACCCTAGAGCTAACCAAGAGCTGTCCTTCTTGGAGGTGGGGGCGGCTTTCTGCTGTGCCCTGAGAGGAGCTGGCATGCTGATGGATAGACACACATAAATGCAGAAATAAAACATGAGCCAGATGCATAGAACCTTCTCTGATCCATTGAATAAGAAACTGGTGAAGTCAGTTTCAATAACTATTTAACTCAGTATGGCCAAAATATGATCATTGCAGGGGTATTGGGATTCTGTTCACCACATTTTTATTTTTATTTTATTTTATTATTTTTATTTTTATTTATTTTTTTAAATTTAATACTTTATTCCATTTCACAATACTGCATTGGTTTTGCCATACACTGACATGAATCAGCCACAGATATACACGATCTCCCAATGCCGAAGCCCCCCCCCCACCCCCAACCTTCTCC
>SJYC01000407.1:0-13587 GCA_006408675.1 Madoqua kirkii
GGAAAGAATCTGAAGGTCATTGTTTTTATGTCTTTAATTTTAAAGATAGAGACCTACTGAAAAGGTCTTTAGCTTTATGAAAAGTATGAGCTATGTTAGACTTTTTTTTTTTAAGTATATAAGGCACAGAGATTCTGGAATTATCTTCAGTGATGAGAATTTTACATTATAAGGGACTGGAGAAATTTGTGAAAAAAGAGCCTTATTAGATAGCCAGACTTCACAGTATACCAGAAATGGTTGCTTTTCCTGATTTCAAATAGATTGAGATCTAGACTGGAGTTAAACACATGTCTGACCACCAGAACATTTTACACACACACACACACACACACACACACACACACACCCCAGATCTAGCTACATGGTTACACACACACAGACACAGAGACACACACACAGACACAGACAGACACAGACACACAGACACAGAAACCACCCCCCACCCCCTGCCCCAGATCTAGCTACATGGTTACCCTGTGACACTCCCTAGCATTAGGCTTTTATCATTGTCTATGCAATGCTACGCTGGTGCTGCGGAGAAGGCAATGGCATCCCACTCCAGTACTCTTGCCTGGAAAATCCCATGGACAGAGGAGCCTGGTAGGCTGCAGTCTATGGGGTCGCTGAGTCAGACACGATTGAGCAACTTCACTTTTCACTTTCATGCATTGGAGAAGGAAATGGCAACCCACTCCAGTGTTCTTGCCTGGAGAATCCCAGGGACGGGGGAGCCTGGTGTGCTGCCATATATGGGGTCACACAGAGTCGGACACGACTGAAGTGACTTAGCAGCTTAGCAGCATGCTGGTGCTGTGCCATCATGATTAACTCTGTTACTCTGTCACTGCTACTTTTATTCTCATTACCCTCAGCTGACAGTTGCAAGAGATTTTATTGGCTAGATGACAGTCATCGCTTACTCTTGATTACCTGTATTATTTGATAGAGCTGTTCTGTTTGGCTGTCTCATAGACCATTAAACCAGCTATAGAAATCTACCCTTGTAACTATGGCCCAGTGTGATGGGGGTCATTCTTATAATTCAGAGCATGGTGATTTATACTTCAGGAATCCCTCGGAAGATGGTTTAAACTGTAGTCGGCAGGCATTTTTAAGAAGCCCAAGAAGGGAGGCAGTGTATCAGATGAGTGCTTTGTCCTCAGCGGCAGTTTCATTTTTTTCATATAGATAACTATATTTGCTTCAGGTACTGCTTTTTGGATTTCTGGTAATCTTAATGATGATCTCAATAGCAAAATAATTTATTATATATAACCCAGTTAAGGGTTTTAGGATAGAGCCTTTTTATTCTCCTAAGTTTACATTCTCCTTGCATTTACAGAAATTCACAAGAGACTTCCAAGGAGTTGCCTTGAGCATATCTGTGAATTTGTTACGTATACACTTAGACCCACCCCTGACTATCATCTCAAGTTAATTTTTAAGCCATTTAAGTGTAAGAAATAGGTAGTTCATTTCCTTTTAGAAGTGAGTAAACAAATGTTGACAGACATTTTGATTGCCCAGGGTCACATGATCTGTGAGCAGAGCTCAGATTAGAAAGCATAGCTGCTTGTGTATTACAGTGTGTGGTATCTATTTAGACTTGAAGCAAAAATGACTTCCATATTGTTGGCACTTATCTAATCTTGTGTAGGAATTTTTCCAGTTATTACTTGATTGTCATTGTAAGGAATAGACATACACCCTGTTATGTCACGTAAAACAGAGAATCCAGGGTAGTACAGTGGAATGCAGCTGGTCCTGTGGGAACTGAAATGCTGACCTAAAATCTCAGTTCTCTCTCTTTCAGGGAATCACAGAGTCTCTCGTCTTATCTTTTTAGAGTGTTATCTGCCTATTTTCATTTTTCTCACTTGGTTTCCTTGCTTACTGAGTGGCCTGTTATGTCCCCTTAAAATTCCAGTCCCAGAATATACATAACCCTTTTCAGGTTCAGTGCCCATCATCGACAGGCAGCAGTTTTTAACTTTTCAGGTTACCGAGAAAGAATCTAGCTCAGTTCGCTGATGGAGCCCGGTCTCACCAAGTATATACACTGTGTGCCTTGGTACACAGCCATGGTATTCCTTGGGTGTCTTTGCGTCAGGTGTATATTCCTGGTACAGTCAAGGTTGGAGATGAGGCAGAGAAAGATGTGTAGGTTAATGCGATTCTAAGGGCTGTGGATATGAAGATGAGATCGGTACATGCCTTTTACAGTATGTAAGAATTACTGATTTCATTTTTAGTTGTTTGTTTAGTAAACTACTAAATAAATCTTATTTTGAATGGCAAAGACTGAATAGACATTATCATGGGATATCTCTAGATCCCATACATTTCTGATATTTTTAAGCTTATTAAATGTAAATAAATCTCAAAAGTAGTAGCTCTCAAGAGTGGAGATACATGCTTCTAGGGAATGTTTCTTTTAAGGATTCCCTCCTTTGGTCAGATTATTTATTTTAATGCTTGTTTTTAATATTTTATGGTCCATTTTTGTGTGTGTGTGTGTGTGTGAATGAGTGTTTAGTCTAATAGAAAGGGAGATTCCCCTGAATTCATACATGTATTCATACATGTCATAGAATCTTTGTATTGTGTTCCAGGAATTTTGCTAGCTGTGGCACATCAAGTTGAATATGGTATTTTCTCTGCTCTTAGAGAATTCTGTGTTTTGGAAGCTGAACTGTTTCTAATGAAAGAGGTCAGACCCTCTTTGTACCTTTGATTCCTTCACCTACTGCTCTGTGCGTCATACCTTATCTCACTTCTACTTTTTACTGGATCCTTCCCTAGAGCCTGAGTGCGTGCGTGTGTGTGCTCAGTTGTGTCCAATTCTTTTGTGACCCCACAGACTGTACCTGCCAGGCTCCTCTGTCCATGGAATTTACTAGGCAAGAATAGTGGAGTGGGTTGCCATTTCTTCCCATCCTAAAACCTGATATAGCTATACACATCTGTTCCCACTCACCTCTGACCTACTGCAGTCTGTTTTTGTGTTTACTGCTCTTCAGATGTCACTCTCAGTTACCTTCTAGTTGTCAAATCCTCTGGACAGTTACTGGCCTTCACCTGCTGAGCTCTTCTCCTTTAGACCTGTTGATTGTGCTTTCTAAGATTGCAGGGCTCCATCCGTTACTGGTTCTTTTATACCTTTCTGAGCTTACCTCCTCAAGTCATCTTCATGAGCTTCATTTTTCCTTTTCTGCTTCTTAAAATGTTGATGTTACCAGTATTTCATCCTTGACTTTCTGCTCTCTTCATAATATGCTTCATTGTCTTTTTTTTTAGATGACTGTGTGGTGATCAGTTCTGACTCTATCAGTCCTGAATATTCCCTTGAAGATAACTTGTGCTACTATATCCATTTGCTTGCTGGCTGTCTTCACTTGAGCTCTGCATACATCTTTACTCATGTCCCATACCGAACTTCACTTCTTCATCCACAAAACAAAACAGCAAACATACCCTCCTCCAGCCCTGTTTCTTGTATCTTGGTTAGGGTGACTAGTTGTTCAGTCAGCTTAAGAAGCTGTGATGACGGCTCTTTCTCACGCTTCATGCAGTCTGTTGATTTGTTGATCAGATCTTCTAGATATTTCTCCAATATGCAGATTGCTGTTCATCACACCTGCTTTTGCTCTATTTCTGGCTTTTAGGTAGTATGACTATAATTGCTCTTATAGATTTTCCTGCCTATTTCAAATCTTGCACATAATTGATAGAATGATTTAAACTTGAACATTACATATGCCTCTGACAATCTATCCTTTAAAAACAACTTGCAGTGACTTCCCTACGGGATACTCTTTTTTGCCTCAGTGCCTACTCCTCTTGTCTTCTCATTGTCAGTTGCCCTCTTCTTCACTTGGCTGTGTCCTGTTAGCCTCTGAGATTAATCTTACATGTCACCTTTCTCAGGATGTGTCTTCTGATTTGTCGCCCCTCCTCCTTTTTAGGCTGGGTTGGAGTACCTGCTCCTTCTTACTAGTGCCTTTTAATAGCTGATGCATGTTTGTCATTTTCTTACTGTATTATTTTATATGTAATTCTCCTCCTCCACAAGATTTTGAGCTTATTGAGACCCAGAACAATCCTTGACTTGCAGAACCTGCCTATAGGGAGCACATGCTGGACTTTATTAAATGTTTGATCAATGAGTGAAAGACTTTCTGGTCTAGAAAAGGTAGATATGCATAAATAATTGCTATAGAACTTTAAATAGTGCAGTGGAGACAGGGAATGCGAGGACTGAACCTTCTAGCTGGGAAGGGAGAGGTGCTTCTAAGGGAAGACTTACTTTATAGAAGATAGAAGTTTGAGCTGATTCTTGAAGGGAACTTGATAGAGGTTTTGCTAGGAAGAGAGAATCCATCCCAGAGAACAAAAGCAAGAGAACAGGTCCTACTCATGAAAAAGCCAGGTATTTCTAATTCAGAGGTCATTTTGGCCTTTGAAAAAAAGGAGGATAGAATAGAGGAGAGGCAGGATGGAAGATGGAATAGAGGAGAAGCAGCAATTGTAGTCTTGCAGGCCTGAGCAAAGGTCTTATCTCAGGCTTTGGTATTGAGGAGAGGGAGGGCCACAAGAGATGCTTAAGCTGTAAAATATAACTAATTAGTTGAGTGTGAGAGTTCTAAGAGGGCAGTTCAGGATAACTCTTAAGATTTCTTTTTTCAGTGATTGATTAGGTGCTGGTATCTCCTTTTAATTTAAATAAGGGAATATAGGAAATTTGGGGTATGATATAAATTTAATTTTAGACATGATGAGTTTGAAGTACCCGTGACAAATTCAGGCAAAAACGTTCAGCATACTGTTGAATATAAGTGTTAGAAACTCAGGAGGTGTATCTGGATTGGAGACAGCTTTGGAAGTCATGGTACCTATGAGGTAGTTAGAAGTAAACAAGGTTACTTAGGGCTTGCGTATATAGCACGGCTGTAGGAGAGCGAAAACAGAATCCTGGGACTTGCAGGTGTTCTTCTGCTTAAAGATAATCCGGAATATTTGGAAAGGGGTATCAATTTCCCTTTATTCTTTCCAACTGTATCAGATTTCAGAAACTTCCTCTTTGCAGCCCCTGTTTGTTCCTTTCATTCTTTGTTGTTCAGTTGCTCAGTCATGTCCAGCTCTTTGCGACCCCATGGACTACAGCACACCAGGCTTCCCTGTCCTTCACCATCTCCTGGACTTTGCTCAAATGCACATCCTTTGAGTTGGTGATGCCATCCAGCCATCTTGTCCTCTCTCACCCTGGTCTCCTTCTGCCTTTAATCTTTCCCAGTATTAGGGTCTTCCAGTGAGTCAGTTCTTTGCATCAGGTGGCCAAAGTAGTAGAGATTCAACATCAGTCCTTCCAATGAATATTCAGGGTTGATTTCCTTTAGGATTGCATGGTTTGATCTCCTGGCTGTCTAAGGGATCCTCAAGAGTCTTCTCCAATACCACAGTTCTAAGGCATCAGTTCTTTGACGCTCAGCCTTTTTTATTGTCCAACTCTCACATTCTGCTGAAAGAGACTGCTGGACTACATGACTGCTGGGAAAGCCATAACTTTGACTATACAGACCTTTATTGGCAGAGTAATGTCTCTGCTTTTTACTACAGTGTCTAGGTTTGTCATTGCTTTTCTTCCAAGGAGCAAGCGTCTTTTAATTTTATGACTGCAGTTACAGTCTGCCGTGATTTTGGAGCCCGAGAAAATAAAGTTTGCCATTATTTTCATTGTTTCCCCATCTATTTGCCATGAAGTAATGGGACTGGATCCCATGAACTTGTTTTTTTGAATGTTGAGTTTTAAGCCACCTTTTTCACTCTCTTCTTTACCTTCATCAAGAGGCTCTTCCTTTCTGCCATAAGGGTGGTGTCATTGGCGTATCTGAGGTTATTGGTACTTCTCTGGCAGTCTTGATTCCAGCTTGTGCTTTATCCAGCCTGGTATTTCACATGATGTACTCTACATATAAGTTAAATAAGCAGAGTGACAATATACAGCCTTGATGTACTTTCCCAATTTGGAACCAGTCTGTTTTTCCATGTCCGGTTCTAACCGTTGCTTCTTGACCTGCATACAGGTTTCTCAGGAGGCAGGTAAGGTGGTCTGATAGTCCCATCTCTTGAAGAATTTTCCTGTTTGTTGTAATCCACACAGTCAAAGACTTTAGCATGGTCAATGAAGCAGAAGTAGATGCTTTCCTGGAATTCTCTTGCTTTTCCTATGATCCAGTGGATGTTGGCAATTTGACCTCTGGTTCCTCTACCTTTTCTAAATCCAGCTTGAATATCTGGAAGTTCTCGGTTCATGTAGTGTTGAAGCCTAACTTGAAGGATTTTGAGTATTACCTTGCTAGCATGTGAAATGAGCATACTTGTATGGTAGTTTGAACATTCTTTGGCATTGCCTTTCTTTGGGATTAGAATGAAAACTGACCTTTTCCAGTCCTGTGGCCACTGCTGAGTTTTCCAAATTTGCTGTCATAGTGAGTGCAGCACTTTAACAGCAGCATCTTTTAGGATTTGAACTAGCCCAGCTGGAGTTCTGTTGCCCCTGCTAGCTTTGTTCATAGTAATGCTTCTTGAGGCCCACTTGTCTTCACACTCTAGCATGTCTGGCTGTAGGTGAGTGATCACACCCTCATGGTTATCCAGGTCATGATGATCTTTTTTGTGCAGTTCTTCTGTGTATTTTTGCCACCTCTTAGCATCTGCTTTTCTTAGGTCCATACCATCTCTGTCCTTTATTTAGCCCATCTTTGCATGAAGCATTCCCTTGGTATCTCCAGTTTTCTTGAACAGATCTCTCATTTTATTGTTTTCCTCTGTTTCGTTGCTTTGTTCACTTAAAGAGGCTTTGTTCACTTTGTCATCTCTCCTTGCTATTTTTTGGAACTCTTGATTTAGATGGGTGTATCTTTCCTTTTCTCTTTTGCCTTTTCGTTTCTCTTTTTTTCTCAGCTATTTGTAAGGCCTCCTCAGACAGCCATTTTGCCTTTTTGCATTTCTTTTCCTTGGAGATGGTTTTGATCACCACATCCTGTACAGTATTATGAACCTCTTTCCATACATAGTTCTTCAGGCACTCTATCAGATCTAATCCCTTGAATATATTTGTCACTTCCACTGTATAATCATAAGAGAGATGATTTCATTTCAATTCATTCTTTATGCAGCTGGTTTCTTCTTGAGGCTGTTAGTTTATTCCTCTTTGAAGTGTCTGTTGACAAACTAAACTAGCGAAAAGGAAGTGCTTAAATCATTTATGTGAATTTACATCCCTTCATGAAACGGGCATAGGTATTCTAAGTTTACTTCTACTAAGAAACAGACTGCCATTTTTTAAACATATTACATTCTTGGTTTATCTTTTGTGTTTCCTTTTTTGATAGTGATATAGATACAGATAAATATTTTTCTTCTTTCTTTAAAATAACTGTAAAGTGATATATCACATCTTGGACTCACATCAGGTACACCTTGTAGCATGTGTTGGGACTATGGCAATCCCAGCTTCGTGGCTCATTTTCATGGAGATTGTTACTACTCAGCTTTATTCCATTATTGCCTTGCAGACGTGATTCCTGATTTTTCTACATTTTGAGAAAAGTTATTTTATTCTTAGGTGATTCAAAAAAATTTTATTCGGAATTTAACAAAATAATGTCCTGGCAATTTTTGATCCCTTTCTTCAACTTTAAATTCTTTGTATCAAAGACCAACTCTCATGACCTACTGAAATGTCTGAGATAGGTTTGGTTCTGTTACAACTAGGGTAGGAGAGGAAACTTGACTTGAAAGCCTCAGTTGACTAGTGGAAAAGGAGACAGGCTCAATCCCTTGACTTTGAAGATTGAGTAATAATGAGCCATGAAGTCAGAAGGGCTGAGACTATCCCATTTTCAGTAAGTTAGCTAGTAGTGAATCCTCCCCACCTCAGTTCCTTACTTGCTGAGGTTTTGATCCTGGATTGCATGGTCAGGGACTTGAAACTAGAGTGTTTAGTTAGGGAGGATGTTTTTCTATTATTATGCATATTTAAGTACAAAATTAAACACACACACATACAAATGCAACTTTGGTATTTTGCCACCAGAATGTAACCCACATGAATAATAATGTTTCTGTCACTTGATGGGTTTCAAGTTCTGAGTATAATTTGTTAGGGCTTGCTATATTATCTTTATTTGTTTTGTTTGAGTCAAAGTAAAGGCTTTTTATAGAAAAATCTCCTTATTCCATAGGAAAATCAGAGTGATATGTTGGAACTGGCCTTTGGCTTTTCTATTTATGCTCCATGGGAGAGAAAAGGAATGATTCCTGCAAGTGGAACTTTCATAGTTTTGAGTGTACATGTTCCCTTTTAGCAACAACTTTCCTTTGTAATAAATTCCATTTGTATAAATGTTAGATCTCGTGATTAAAATTTATATTTAAAAAGCTGTCGCACAAGATGTTAGGATTTGATTGTTGATTTTGATCTAGCTGGCTTTTGACCACACCGGATTATATTATGAGAGGAATTTACACACTGGGTATCCAGAATAAAGACAGTGATTTTCTTTGGGAGGAGTGGCGTTTCCATGGAGCTGGTTGAAGTATATGTTAATGTGTTATGTCAACTAAAATTCTGATCACCTAACAATTTTCCTTAACTATATTACATGTATTTTGTGTATGTTCTCTTAGGTTTTCCTGTATCAGAGATGTTGATCTCTTATTTCCTATACTAAGATGAGAGATTATGAAATTTGTGAAATCGATCTAAATAATTGATTTTAACATAATGTAAAAATAGGTTTCTTTATACTTTATTTTAAAGTTGAATGAATTTTGAGCAGTTTTACAGTTGAGTTTTGTACTTTTGGGCATTGATAAGGCTGGCTATGACTGTGTACCAATTATTTATAATTAATCACTGATAGTATCTTGTTACCATTGTCTCCTTTTGTAAAACTATCTCGTGCTTGTGATTATTTATATGTAGTTTTTAAAAGACTTTTTAAAAGAGCAGTTTTAGATTTGTAACAAAATCAAAAGGAAGGTACAGAGATTTCACATGTGCTCCCTGCTCTCACACAGTCTCTTTCATTATCAACCTCTCTCACCAGAATGTTACTGTTTTTTTTTTAATAAAGATGAACCTATATAGACATGATAATCACCCAAAGTCCATAATTTATTTTGGTAAATTCGAAACTCATGTTATTGTGTGTTCTGTTGGCTTAGATAAAAAATAATAATAATGTATATCCATCATTATAATAACTTGCAAGGTATTTTCACTGTCCTAAAAATTGTCTGTGCTCTGCCAGTTCATCACCCAGTCTTATACCACACCCTACCTTTTTATTGTCTCCATAGTGTTGTCTTTCAGAATGTCATATAGTTGGAATCATACAGTAAGTAGCCTTTTTGCATTAGCTTCTTTCACTCTGTAGCATGCATTTAAAGTTCCTCAATGTCTTTCCATGATTTGGTAGCTCACTTCTTTTTAGCGCTGAACAATACTCCATTGTCTGCGTGTACCACAATGTATATATCCATTCACTTACTTTAGGATGTCTTGGTGCTTCTATGTTTTGGCGGTTATGAATAAGTTGATTTACGTTTTTGTGTGGACATGAGTTTTCAGTTCTCTTGGGATGATTGCTATATGGTAAAGAGTGTGTTTAGTTTTGTAAGTAATTGCCAAACTTATCTTCCAGTGTGGCTGTATGATTTTGCCTTGCTGCCAGTGAGTTCCTATTGCTCCACATTCTTGCTAGCATTTAGTTATCCTGTATTTTAGCCATTCTGATTGATATGTGGTGGTATCTCATTCTGTTTTTTATTTGTGTCTCCCTGGGGACATATGATGTGGAGCATCTTTTCATGTGCTCATTTGCCATCTGTATATTCTTTGGGGCTTCCCTGGTGGCTCAGATGGTAAAGAATCTACATCTAATTTAGGAGACCTAGGTTCAATCCCTTGGTTGGAAAGATCCCCTGGAGAAGGTAATGGCAATCCACTCCAGTATTCTTACCTGGAGAATTTCACAGAGAAGCCTGGTGGGCTACAGTCCATGGGGTTGCAAAAAGTTGAACACAACTGAGCACTTTCACTTTCATATCTTCTTTGGTGAGATGTCTGTTAAAATCTATGGCCCATTTTTTAACCAGAATTTATTTCCTTACTGTTGAGTTTTAAGAGTTATTTGTTGTTTCGGATAAAAAGGCCTTTATTAGATATGTCATTTGCAAATATTTTTCCCTAGTCTGTGGCTTGTCTTTTAATTATCATAATACTATCTTTTGCAGAAGTTTTAAATTTTAATGACATCTAGCTTATCAGTTTTTTTATAGATTATGTCTGGTGTTACATCTAAAATGGCATCACCATACTCAAAGTCATCTATGTTATCTTCTGGAGATATATAGTTGTTTTATGTTTTATGTTTAGGTATTGGTCCATTTTGAGTTAATTTTTGTGAAAGGTATACGATCTGTGTCTTAGATTAGTTATTTTTTTTGCATGTGGATGTCTGATTTTGATAGCACCATTTGTTGAAAAGACTGTCTTTTGGTTTTGTGTAGTTTTGGAAACTGTTCAATACTGTGTTTATCCCTCACAACTTACTTTGTTGCCTTTTATAGATGGAATCTTAAATATACTTAGACATAAAAGTATAAATAGCCTTGAGCATTGGGCTTAAGTTCAGTAAACAAATGATATTCTCTGTCCTACTTATGAGTCAGAGTACTTCCCCTTGGCATACTCTTCTGTAGTGCTAGCATTTTAAAATCTTCATTCACTTGGAATTTTACTAATCAGTTTCCAGTAATACCATTTTGATGAAAAGAAATGAGTAACTGTAAAGAAAAAAGATTGATTTTTCTTGTTCACCTGCAAAACTGCTTTTGGAAGACAAAGCAAATTTATCACTACTGTTTAAGCTCTGGAGGACTTATCTTTTTTGTATTCTCAAACATTTTGTAACTTTTCATTATGGCACTTACTACAGTTGTTTATCATTCCATGTGTATTTTGCCTTCCTAGTTTGTGAGCATTTTGAGGGCAGAAACTGCTTGCTTCCTCTTTGTATGATTAAGGCCCAATACATAGCTATCCAGTTATTAAGGATCAGTGTAACCTCCCAAAACAATAATTTTAGAAGACAATAGTTCTTATTTAAAATGAATACATAACCCACATAGGATGTTAAAACTCATTACTTAAAATAGTTCCAGATTTAAAAGAATCTTTGTCTTGATTGAATAGCCAAGTGTGTATTGCTTTACTGTCAGTTAATCACAGAAATCTTTTAATCCCAAGTCTCTGGGCTGTGAACATTTAGCATGTTTATGGACTATTATTTCTGGTATTGATTGCTTAAGTGCATTTACTATGTAGGTGAATTTTGTGATTATTGTGTGTTTTTAAAAATGTTTTTAGTTGAAAAATTTCAGACCTTAAAAGTAGAAAGATGAGTATAATGGACTTCCCTTTGTCACACGCAGCTTAGACATTTATCACCTCATGGCTAATTATATTTTGTGTTGATCCTTTTTCATTTTTCCCCTACTGTCGACTTCCAGGATTATTTTGAAGCATATTCTAGATCATATGATTTTATCTTTAGGTATTTCATCATGCATCTCTAAAACATTAAGGGTTCTTTTTGTTAAAGCATAATAGCTGGGTACCATTCATTATATCAAGCCAAAAAATAAACAGCAACTTGTTAATGTCATTAAAAAATGTTTATAATTACCCAGTTTCTCTTCCTTCTTTCCCTCCTCATCCTCCTTCTTCTCTCTCCACTGTATTTTTGTTAAATCAAGTTGAATAAGTTTGCATATTGTAGTGTTAACCTACAGATTCTCCTTAACCTTCCTCTCCCCTCCTCCTCTTTTTTCCTCCTTGCCCTGTATTTGTTGAAGGAATTGGGTCTTCTTCCCTTTACTGTTTCTCATAGTCTGAACTTTGCTTAGTTCACCTCCATGATGTATTGTAACATTTTCTCAGTCTTTGTGCATTTCCTCAGTCAAATTCAGGTTTGATTTCCCCCCACCCCACCCCCACAAAACTTTGATTGATGGTGATGTTGAAGCTGAAACTCCAGTACTTTGGCCACCTGATGCGAAGAACTGACTCATTGGGAAAGACCCTGATGCTGGGAAAGATTGAAAGCGGGAGGAGAAGGGGACAACAGAGGATAAGAGGATTGAATCACATCACCAATTCAATGGACATAAGTTTGAGTAAACTCCGGGAGTTGGTGATGGACAGGGAGGCCTGGCGTGCTGCAGTCCATGGGGATGCAAAGAGTCGAACAAAACTGAGTGACTGAACTGAATTGATGTGTATTCTTATTCCAAGAGGCATGTATATTTGGTTCATATTCTCTCTTTCTCTCTTTTCCTTCTTCCTCCCTCCCCGCCTCCAATGCTTTACTTAGACTGCTATATCACTAATATGTTCAGTTGAGTTCAGTTTAGTCGCTCAGTCATGTCTGACTGTTTGCGAACTCATGAATCGCAGCATGCCAGGCCTCCCTGTCCATCACCATCTCCCAGAGTTCACTCAGACTCACGTCCGTAGAATCCATGATGCCATCCAGCCATCTCATCCTCTGTCGTCCCCTTCTCCTCCTGCCCTCAATCCCTCCCAACGTTAGAGTCTTTTCCAATGAGTCAACTCATCACATGAGGTGGCCAAAGTACTGGAGTTTCAGCTTTAGCATCACTCCTTCCAAAGAACACCCAGGGTTGATCTCCTTTAGAATGGGCTGGTTGGATCTCCTTGCAGTCCAAGGGACTCTCAAGAGTCTTCTCCAACATCACAGTTCAAAAGCATCAATTCTTAATATGTTAGGGGTTGCAATATGGCAATATTCTGTCATTTCTTATTTGAATTTTTCTCCTTAAAGAGAAACTAATTTTTTATCAACTCTCGGATCACCCCAGTAAATGCCTAATTCTCTAGCACTTTTCAAAAATAGTTGGTTCTTTAGAACCCTTCAAAGATCAGTGAAACTTAAAAGTATCTACAATTTCATGCACTCAGATATTTAAAGTTGTTATTGTTAACTGATTCCAGTTTTAGCCAGGTGAAACCTCTTCAGGTTGTCTGCTGAATTTGACATTTTTTCAGTAATCTTTTGTAGCTTTCTGGTATGATAAAGTGTTTGGACCCATCTTAAACTCATTTCCTGCTCTAGCCTTGGAATTAACCATTCCTCCAATAGCCTGAGTTCATTTTGTTGGAACTGTCAACACTATTTTTTACTGAAGCAATGATTCACAGTAAAATTACTATATTTTAAAATCACTTGAAATACTTCCTCTATGTGGTTTTTCCACATTGTTAGTATATACAGTTAGACTTTCAAATTTCACTTTGCTTTTTAGAGATTGGTTTTGAAATTCTTTTAATGTGTAAGATGTTTATACCAATACAAAATTAGATATGCAGGGCAAAGTATTTTCAAAGTGCCTAGTTCTCATACCTATCCTCTTTTACTCCATTTTCTCCATTCTTTGTAGATCATTTTAAAATGTTTCTGTATATCCTTGCATTTAAAAGAATAAGCAAATGTT
>SJYC01000412.1:0-15163 GCA_006408675.1 Madoqua kirkii
ATAGTTATTTACTACCATAATTTATTAGGTGGAGAATAAATGAAAATTTCAAATAATCTTTTTAAGTTTTAGTTTGCTACTGTTACTTTTTAAATCCTTAAAACCTGTATTTTTTCCTGTATTTTTGTTTTAGGTTATCCAGTTTTCCTTGAGGGATTATGTCCAGTATTGGTATTATACACTAAGTGATGATGAATCTTTTCTTCTTGAAATTAGGCAGACTGTTCAGAATGCACTCATTCAGTTTGCTACTAGGTAAGGTCACTACATTGTATTTATGCAGAAAAATTTAAATATTGTTTGTATCAATAGGGAAAATAAATAGAAGGAGAAAATTGGTTATTCCAAGGTAAGTACAGCAAGTAGATTGTTATTGTGGGATAACGCTTAGTTTATGGAACTAGAGCCCTGAAACACCTTTACTGTTTTACAACTGAATGTTTATCTCGACTAATCCCTGTTTTCTAAGTCTGTATGACAGTTTCTTCCTCAGGACCCAGTTGTCCAATCATGTGACAGTTCAGAGTCTTTCATCCCACTTATTGATAATACTTTTCCCCCTCTTACCCAGATATTCTTTTTTTTTTTTAATTGAGATATCATTCTTTTATTATATTGTTCTGGAAATAAGATTAGTGCAGTTAAACTCAAAGTAAATAGTGAACTAAGGTGGCAGGGCCAGACAGTCAGAACATGATTCAGAAATCTGACAGTGAAAGACACTCCTGGACATGATTAGGAGGTGTCTCACTGTCATAAAACAGTAGGGCAGGGAAGGGGTTCTGAAACATACGGCAGGATCAGGTCCTGTACCTTAGACTTTGAGGAGCTTATCTCAGATTGGTGTAAGGAATGGTTTATATTCTGATGCCAACTGATCGCTAGAAACCTCAGAAGGTTTTTGTTATTGTTGGCATTTTTAACATTAATATTTATATAAATAATGTATGAAATATATAAATATGTGTGTGTGGTACACACACACACATATATATATATATTTGTATGTCTGTGTGTATGGTAAAAGTAAATGTAAACTATAAATAGGATGGATCCCAGTCTTCTAGAATCATTTCCTCTGGAGTAACAGAGGAAATATTTGTTCGAACCCCATGCAGTTTACATTTGTCCTCTATTGGAATAACTAGAGTCTCTTTGACAGTTACCTGTCCACAGAATAGCATAGGACTAGTTTCTGGCAAGACAGATAAGCTAGCTTGCTCTTCCTTATTGGCCACACCTTAGCATGGTTCCTGCCAATCTCCTACTCAAGCAGGGATTTAGTAATAAACAGAGCACTAGCAAAACATCCCAGAGTTACTGCATTTCCACCCTCTTGAATAAGTCTTTGCTTGGCTTGGACTGAGAACCCATGCCCCATAGGTGCTGTTCTGACTAGATTGTATGAAATGAGTGGGAGCAAGAGACAAAATGGCTAGAGCAAAATTGGGAGCCACTGATCCCTACCTGGAGATGCAACTTAAGATGCCCACAGACTTGCAGGGAAGAGGTGCAGAGGAATGGAGCTGGCAGGGCTCATGTCTTGGGGAAAGCAAGGTGTCCTTGCTTGGCTTCACTTAATCAGCCATGCCCTGGGCAGCCATAGCCTCCATGACGCCACGCATGGGCTCTTCATTTCCCAGAGAACTGCATGGGCTTGATGGACTACAAGTTCTTGTGTAGTGGGGATGGTGCAACTCCACGATAGCCTCTTCAGAGAGCCCCTCCAGAGGGCTGATGATTCCCTGAAGGCTGATGCTAAGGGATGTATTCACTACTTTCTCCCCCTCCTCCATCTGGGGAACTATTTTTTCATTCCAGAGGGGCAGAACTCTATCGTAGTGTCCTTCATTCTTTCACAGGAGGCTAGCTGATGGTTACTGAGGTCTGCATACCTACAGTCTTACTGGTGTTGCTGTTGAAGGGATGGTCAGGCTTCACTGGAGATGGTAGAACATCACAGCATCTCTAGATCTTTCCCTGGGCCTCATCCTGCTTGGCAGCAACATCTGCCTTATTGAGGCTAAGTCCGCACTACTGGCAGCCACTGTTGATCAGTGGCATCCCGTGTAGTCCAGACAGTCCCAATTGCTTGCTTCTGCACATGGTGAAGCAGATGTCAGATTCATAACCATTATCTTGTAGCACCTGCATGTTGTGCTTCAGCTCCTGACGCCCACTCTGCCCGTGTTGGCTTCTTACCAACCAGTGAAGCCATCCTCCGGGTCTATGTACTCTCAGCACCACCTTGTAGCCATCCATGGCGGTGATTCTGGGGGATAGATTGGGGAGTACTGAGGTTCTAAAATCACCCCAGATAGTCTGCTTTATTCAAGTGTTGAGAGAAGAGCTCAGTGTAATTGCCCACTTTTCTTAGGCATATACCTAATGGAGTCCTCTTCAGTTCAGTTCAGTTCAGTCGCTCAGTCGTGTCCGACTCTTTGCGACCCCATGAATCACAGCACGCCAGGCCTCCCTGTCCATCACCAACTCCCAGAGTTCGCTCAGATTCACGTCCATCGAGTCCGTGATGCCATCCAGCCATCTCATCCTCTGTCGTCTCCTTCTCCTCTTGCCCCTAATCCCTCCCAGCATCAGAGTCTTTTCCAGTGAGTCAACTCTTCACATGAGATGGCCAAAGTACTGGAGTTTCAGCTTTAGCATCATTCCTTCCAAAGAAAGGGCTGATCTCCTTCAGAATGGACTGGTTGGATCTCCTTGCAGTCCAAGGAATTCTCAAGAGTCTTCTCCAACACCACAGTTCAAAAGCATCAATTCTTTGGCGCTCAGCCTTCTGCACAGTCCAACTCTCACATCCATACATGACCACAGGAAAAACCATTAGCCTTGACTAGACGAACCTTAGTTGGCAAAGTAATGTCTCTGCTTTTGAATATACTATCTAGGTTGGCCATAACTTTTCTTCCAAGGAGTAAGGGTCTTTTAATTTCATGGCTGCAGTCATCATCTGCAGTGATTTTGGAGCCCCCCAAAATAAAGTCTGACACTGTTTCCACTGTTTGCCCATCTATTTCCCATGAAGTGATGCCATGATCTTCGTTTTCTAAATGTTGAGCTTTAAGAAGAACTCAAAGGAGCATATTCAGTTTATTTATTTACTTTCAGAAGAGAAGTACATTTTAATGAGATTTCCTTTAAGAAACTTTTCTGAGATATACCAAAATTCTCAATTTACAAATACACCCTTATATACTGCCTAAATATTTTGGTCTGTTTCCTTGTATTTAAACTACTTGATTTTTAAGGGGCCATTTCATGTGCAGAAATTATTTACATTTGGAAGAAAGGATTTTATCTTTGGGTAAATTTGCTATCTTTTTCTTTTTTTTTTAATAGAAGATTTTTCTACCCAGTACATGCAGTGATTTTCCTACAAGCCTATAGCCTCAAGACAGGAGGCTACATTGCTGTGTCAAAAGTAGGTTCTCAAATCAGAAGGTGTTATTCTCTAGCCAGCCCCTCTCCTTCCCCACTTAGGTTCTTGAAAGGCCCTTTTGTACTTCTGAGAGTCCTGGAGAGTAGAGCTTTGCCCTAGGGCTCTTTCTTTTTTTCTGTTTCTGTCTGAATAGATATTTCCAGCTCATGCTGCCCTGTCAAGACTTTCCTCTATAATTCAGTTGATCTTAAGGTTTAGAGTGGAAGATGAATTCCTCAGCCTCCACTCACTGAGGCAGGCTGCAGTAGGTTTCATAGTTTGAATTTTAACCTTACTTAGATTGGAGCTCCATCTCTTTTATGGTTAACAGTAAATATTTAGAAAGTAGCCAACCATAATTATGAGTATAGATGCACTGTGGAATATAGAAAATATGCTGACATGTAATCAAAGAAGTCAGAATTGGATTTTATGTCCTTTAGTTCATACATGTAACATTATTGCATATTAGGTATTGTTTAAGATCATTATTCTGAATCCGTTGGTCACTGCTTTTTATAGTAACACCTTTCTAATGACTTTCCCTCCCCTCTCTGCAAAGATGGGAGTAAGAAGAGTTCATTATTCTTTTGTCTGCCTGCTTAAGATTATATTAGAATATAAAAAATTTTAGACCTAGAAAGAATTTTGAACTAGTAATTGGAAGACTTGAGTGAGTTTTTATCCTCTTCTCTCATTTAGCTATGGGACTGTGAGCAAGTTTTCTAAATTTTTTGGATTTTGGTTTTTCTAATGTGTGAAATAAGTGTCATAAATACCTGCCCTGTACTGTATTCCTCACAGGGTTATGGTCTAGAGCAAATTCATGTGTTTTTTTAACTCACATTTTGTGTCTACTTTGCCTCAGCCAGATGCTGCCGATACAGCTGTGAATGAAGCAAAAATCCCTGGTCGGTAGAATGTAATGGTAATAGTTCATGTGAAAATGTTTTAAAAATTATGAAGAAATTTAGAAATTTAAGTTTTTATGTCACCCTTCACCCATAATTTCACAGATGAGGAAGCTAAATTACAGAAAGATTAAGCAGTTAGTCCAAGAGTATCTGTTTAGTTGGGGGCAGAGTAAGAATTAGAATTGTTCTGAACAGTCACTATTCTGTCCTCCAGTCCCTACCAGATAGACTGTGATCTAGATTATCGTCTTAGTTTCCTCCACCTTTCTGTCCTATCACTGCAGTGCTTTGCCTGTTCTTGATCTTCTGACTACCTTTTCTTTAAACTTCCTGTTGTAGTCCCCACCCCCCACCCCTTCTCTTGCATTCTATTATTGTTCAATTCCTCAGTCATATCCAACTCTTTTGCGACCCCATGGACCGTAGCCCACCAGGCCCCTCTGTCCATGAGATTCTCCAGGCAAGGATACTGGAGTGAGTTGTCATTTCCTTCTCTACTAACATTCTGTGCTTTCAAGCTGAATATTGGATAATGTAAGAACCAAGTTTCTTCCATCCTAGACTGATCTAAATTTTGTCTTTGCTTGGTTGTTGCCCTTAAGTTTGGGGGCAAATTAATCAGCCTCTCTTGAGATTTTGTTTCCTGATTCATAAAAAGCTGATAATGTTACTTTTGAGACTGCTTTCAGGCTAAAAACGATATGATATAAAGTCTGTAGCATATTGTGAAGCTCAGTTAATGTTTGTGCCTTCTCAATGAGTGACTTTATTTTTTATCTTTTGTTGGCTTTTTCTAGTAAAGCCATACTAAAATATATGTCTTCGCAGGGATCCCTTGACTATTTCCAATGAGAATATCAAGAAAATTAAGTGCTTATAATCATTACTTGAATACTTCTTGAATTCTTATTCTTGTCTGCTGTGCACTGTGAAGCATACATTATCTCTTTTCTCCTTCAAATATCACTCTTGTAGTTTTTAAACAGGGGCCCATGAAGCCTTGAAGATTTAAGCAAAATTTTATGTGCTTTTTGTTTTTCTTCTGAGTGGTTCCATAGATTTTATTTTCAAAATGGGCCTGTGAACCCCAGAAAGATTTAGAACCACCAAATTCTAGTGTTCATATTTATTTGGCACCTTAAGGAAACAATCACAGAATATTGTCATCAAACAAAATGCTAATTTTGTTATACAGGAGGGAAAGGATATATGTAGAGTCTGAAGTTCTGGTTTTGAGCTTTAGTTTGTTATTTATTAAGTTCTATGGCACTGGAAATAGATGGGGAAACAGTGGAAACAGTGTCAGACTTTATTTTGGGGGGCTCCAAAATCACTGCAGATGATGACTGCAGCCATGAAATTAAAAGACGTTTACTCCTTGGAAGAAAAGTTATGACCAACCTAGATAGCATATTGAAAAGCAGAGACATTACTTTGCCAACTAAGGTTCGTCTAGTCAAGGCTATGGTTTTTCCAGTGGTCATATATGGATGTGAGAGTTGGACTGTGCAGAAGGCTGAGCGCCAAAGAATTGATGCTTTTGAACTGTGGTGTTGGAGAAGACTCTTGAGAATTCCTTGGACTGCAAAGAGATCCAACCAGTCCATTCTGAAGGAGATCAGCCCTTTCTTTGGAAGGAATGATGCTAAAGCTGAAACTCCAGTCCTTTGGCCATCTCATGTGAAGAGTTGACTCATTGGAAAAGACTCTGATGCTGGGAGGGATTGGGGGCAGAAGAAGAAGGGGACAACCGAGGATGAGATGGCTGGATGGCATCACTGACTCGATGGACATAAGTTTGAGTGAATTCGGGGAGTTGGTGATGAACAGGGAGGTCTGGCGTGCTGCAATTCACGGGGTCACAGAGTCAGACACAACTGAGCGACTGAACTGAACTGAACTGATGGCACTGGTGGTGCAGCAGTAAAGAATCCACCTGCCAGTGTGGGAGATGGTGGCTTGATCCCTGGGTTGGAAAGGTCCTCTGGAGAAGGAAAGGCAACCCATTCTAGTACTCTTGTTTGGGAAATCCCAGTGACAGAGGAACCTGGCAAGCTATTATAGTCCATGGGTCACAGGAAGTCGGACATGACTTCGTGACTAAACAACATGACCTTGAATGGATAAGAAACATAAATTCTTGCATCTAGTGATAACCTGTATCTGCTTATCAGGTTGTTGTTAAGATTAAATGGCATCAGATATGAGAGAATACATTGTAATGCTAACATGTCATCCTAACCTTAGTACCTGTTTCTAGTAGCAGTTTGGGAAAGGAAACCTTCCCAGGGAACTCTTTAGTTCTCTGTGGAACCTGGGTATTAAGCTGGAACTTTAGGGGTTGAATCTGTGATGATCTGTATATTTTTAATTCTCTCTTCAAATAAGATGACATGGAGAGAAAGCCCTGGGAGCTCTGTATTGTAATTTTGGCTGTACCATTAAGTTACAATATACTTAGAAAATTTCCTAACATATCTGTAAAATACTGCTACTGATACTTGTCATAAACTCTGAGTTGTGAGGGACAAATGAAATGATATGTATGAAATATTTCATAAAGTGTTTGTCAACCAATAAATGATTTTTTGAGCAAGTTATTTAACTTTCTGTGCCTCAATCTCAGCATCAATGAAATGAGGTAATTTTCTCACAGGGTTGTTGTAATAATTATATGAGAGAAAAGAACATGTAAAACACCATAGGAATCTGGCACATAGTATGTGTTCAGTGAATGTTAAAACTTCTTTCTTGTTGTTTTTCTTATTTCTTACATTCCTGGGAATATATGCACCAGACAGATTCTCTTGTCTTCTTAGCTTCATTGTTTTCTGAGGGGGAAGGGCAGAGGAAACAAAATTAAAACACATGAAATGGAGAGAAAGTGGTTATTTGGGTGGTATTTAAAGGATTTGATCTAGAGATAGAATGGACCAGAGTACCTGAACAAAACCTGATGTGGATTGAGGCCAAAACTGGACTTTAAGAATGGGTGTATAGAGGTAGAGGTTAGTGGTTAGTTGTATATTTTTATAATTCTTATCCCATACTGTTCACCCACTTTAAATTGTTGGCTCATAGTGTATTCAGAGTTGTGCAGCCTTTATCACAGTTAATTTAAGAATGTTTTAATGGCCCCATCAAGAAACCTGATATCCACTAAATCAGTCTCTACCCATATCCTCCACAAGGCTTCTACCTCTAGGTAGTCAACTATGTATTTTTTCTATGTCTTTATCGACATTTTACATGAATGAAATAATATATGATCTTTTGTGACTAGCTTCTTTCACTTAGTGTAATGTTTTCAAGGTTCATCCTTGTTGTTCAGTTCAGTTCAATTGCTCAGTTGTGTCCAACTCTTTGCGACCCGGTGGACCACAGCATGCCAGGACTCCCTGTCCATCACCAACTCCCAGAGTTTACTCAAACTCATCTCCACTGAGTCAGTGATGCTATCCAACCATCTAATCCTGTGTCATCCCCTCTCCTCCTGCCTTCAGTCTTCACCCTTGTTGTAGCATATATTATTACTTACTCCTTTTCGTTGCTGAATAATTTTCCATTGTATGGACATACCATGTTTTGTTTATCCATTCATCAGTTGGTAACCATTGGGGTTGTGTCTATTTTTTGGTTTTTATAAAGCATGCTTCTATGAACATTCATGTACATGTTTGTGTAGACTTAATGTTTTCATTTCCCTTGAAATGAAATTTCTGGGTCATATGGTAACTGTTTAATCTTTTGAGGAACTGCAAACTTTTAAGAAGTGGCTGTCCATTCCTGCCAACAGTGTATGAGTGTTCCAATTTTTCTGCCCCTTTGCCTGTACTTGTTATTGTCTGGCTTTTAATTAAAGTACTCTCCTTGGTCTAAAGTGGTATTTCATTATGGTTTTGATTTACTTTTCCCTGATGGCTAATGATATTAAGCATCTTCTTTTGTGCTAATTATTTATTTGCATATCTTACACAGAGAATGTCATTCAGAGCTTTTCCCTGTATTAAAACTAGGCCATTGTTGACTGTACTGTATTGCTTCCTGGTTTTATAAATACAGTTTTATTGTTTGATTGGACAGTCCTGCTCATTTGTTTGCATTTTGTCCATGGCAGCTTTTGTGCTATAGTGGCAGAACTGACTGAGATGATGTGGCCTGCAAAGCCTGAAACATAGCTGTTTGGCTCTTTAGAAAAAGTTTGCATCCATTAAAACAGTTCAGTTCAGTCGCTCAGTTGTGTCTGACTCTTTGCCACCATCTCAGCATGCCAGGCCTCCCTGTCCATCACCAACTCCCAGAGTTCACTCAGACTCATGTCCATCGAGTCAGTGATGCCATCTAGCCATCTCATCCTCAGTCATCCCCTTCTCCTGCTGCCCTCAATCCCTCCCAGCATCAGAGTCTTTTCCAATGAGTCAACTCTTCACATGAGATGGCCAAAGTACTGGAGTTTCAGCTTTAGCATCATTCCTTCCAAAGAAATCCCAGGGTTGATCTCCTTCAGAATGGACTGGTTGGATCTCCTTGCAGTCCAAGGAACTCTAAAGAGTCTTCTTCAACACCACAGTTCAAAAGCATCAATTCTTTGGCGCTCAGCCTTCTTCACAGTCCAACTCTCACATCCATACATGACCACAGGAAAAACCATTAGCCTTGACTAGATGGACCTTAGTTGGCAAAGTAACGTCTCTGCTTTTGAATGTGCTATCTAGGTTGGTCATAACTTTCTTCCAAGTAGTAAGCGTCTTTTTTCTCACTGTTTGCTATGCTCACATATTTACAAATTTTAACACACCTAAAATCATACAGTGTACAACTTCTTTGAATACTTCTTAATAATTATTATTTAAGAAATAGGAAAAATATTGGAATAAAACTCATACAAAGAAGTTGTACACTGTATGATTTTAGGTGTATTAAAATTTGTAAATATGTGAACATAGCGAACAGAGAAAAGAATAGTAAAATATTAACAGTGATCTTTGGATTGTGGATGTATGGCTAATTTATATCTGATATAGAAAAATCTAAAGAAAGAAATGAAGATGTGTATAAGAGACAGGTTTTCTGAGGGGGAAGGGCAGAGGAAACAAAATTAAAACACATGAAATGGAGAGAAAGTGGTTATTTGGGTGGTATTTAAAGGATTTGATCTAGAGATAGAATGGACCAGAGTACCTGAACAAAACCTGATGTGGATTGAGGCCAAAACTGGACTTTAAGAATGGGTGTATAGAGGTAGAGGTTAGTGGTTAGTTGTATATTTTTATAATTCTTATCCCATACTGTTCACCCACTTTAAATTGTTGGCTCATAGTGTATTCAGAGTTGTGCAGCCTTTATCACAGTTAATTTAAGAATGTTTTAATGGCCCCATCAAGAAACCTGATATCCACTAAATCAGTCTCTACCCATATCCTCCACAAGGCTTCTACCTCTAGGTAGAAAGAATCCTTTTTTCAGCTATATATGACATGTTTTGTACAGACAGCCATTGTATCCTTACTTCCTTGGGAAGTTATCTTGAAATTAGTGATTAAATATAGTTGTTTTTGTACATAATAGGGTAGTCAATACTCAATAGATTATTGTTAACTGAGTTTCCATTTATGACTTCTTGGTAATTTTTTTCCCACAGAATTTAATGTTGGGTCTACAAACGTTTCATTTATCAGATAAATTTTACTGAAAACCATGTTTATTAAAATAATAACATGAATTTAATTTTTAGTACTTAACATTATACTTAAGATGCACACTTAGCCCCAGGTTGTTATTTATTTATTTATTTCATGTAGCTTAAGGCTTCCAGCTCTGTGTTTTTATACTCAACCTCTAAAATAGGTGAGTGTGCTTTATGTGTGTTCTTCTAATTTTTTCTTTATATTTGGAGATTGAAGTTCTTTAGAACTTCTGCATTGTTGACCTCTTTGAAGCATTGGTGCCAAAGATGTAGAATTGGATGGATTTCTTAGGTGGAGTTGTAGTTCACTGAGTACCATTCCCATACTATGGCTATATAAAACTGTAGGCCCAGATTTTTCTCCATTTCTACCAATTTGTTTATAACTTTTATGAGTCAGAAGATTTCGTGTAGTTGAAGGTGTAGCAGATAAACTGAAGTGAAACTCAGAAATCCTGTTTTTGTTTTAACGAAACTTTTATCTCAGTAACTAATCTGGAATAAGTAATTTACGTCTTTGGTTTGTGGTAATTCTTTCAGATCTCTTTCAGTTCTGAAATACTGAGATTCCCTGATTGGTTATTACTAATCTTGATCTGTTTGCTTTCACTCATATCTCCTCTTCAAAACGCTCACATTCTCTATCACACCCCACATTTTGAATACCATTTGGAGAGTTATATTTTTAGATTTAATTTACTTTGGGATTAAAGTACTTCTCTGGTCTGCTGTTTTACTGGTAGTAAATCTTAAAGTAGGATGATGATAAACTATATTTAAACCTTTATTACATTTCTGCATGGTCAGAGAGGGTGCAAGACTTCAAACATTTAAGATATTTACTAGACCAATCTTTTCCCTATAGTTAAGCAGTTTTGTATCAATGAAACTTGACAGTTTTTTGCTTGATTATCCAAACTATTGCTTTTCTCTTTGGAATACTAAAACAATAAATTTGTAGTTTTGTAAGTCTGCTACTTTAAGTTCCTACCATGGATTTTAAGCTGTGAGCATAAAGTCACTGCATGTGGGGTTGAGAGAGAGATGTGCTCATTTGGCTGTCTCCCTGCAGCACATGGGGCTTCCCAGGTGGAGCTAGAGGTAGAGAGCCCACCTGCTAATGCAGGAGGTGCTGAAGACATGGATTCGATCCCTAGGTCAGGAAAGATCCCCTGGGGAAACAAATCCCGTGTACAGAAGAGCCTGGCGGGCTACAGCCCATAGGATAGCAAAGAGTGGGACTTGACTGAAGCGACTTAGCGTGCACGAGTGCTGCAGCACACGGTGGGAGGAGGTGCAGCTGGGGAGAGGGAGAGGACTAATCAGGAGCCATAAAGCAATGAAACTCGTGTCCTCATGGTTGCTGACTGAGCTCCTGTGAAAGAGTGATTCTCCATGTATTTTTGAGGATTATGATAGTGATCGTAAGTTTAATGTAAATTTAGGAATGTTGTGAAAAAATCAGTTTAATTATTTTATACTCAGTTCTTATAACTTTTATTCTTGAAGTAGTTTTTAAAAGGGAAGCAAAGATGCTCTAGGGAAGTGGTTATGGTAACTTGAAATATTTATGAGCAAATTGAGACTGGAAGAAGGGAAAGTCTTTAAATGGATTTAGAAGCAAGTTTATACTTCTTTGCTTTTAAAATATTGCTCAAATTCAATTTTAGGCTGAAGCTTTTGATGCTAAAAAGAACTCCCTCAAGGAAAGGGAAGCAAAGATGCTCTAGGGAAGTGGTTATGGTAACTTGAAATATTTATGAGCAAATTGAGACTGGAAGAAGGGAAAGTCTTTAAATGGATTTAGAAGCAAGTTTATACTTCTTTGCTTTTAAAATATTGCTCAAATTCAATTTTAGGCTGAAGCTTTTGATGCTAAAAAGAACTCCCTCAAGGACTTTTAAGGATGGAAACATGTAAAAGTTTATGTATTTTAAAGAGTATATATCCTTTATGATAGTGAATTCTGAGGGGGTTTTAACTGTCTGATTCAGTGACTCAAGGAAGGAATTTTTTTCTTTTACAGATAGGTCACTCACTTGGCAAAAGATGGCTGTGAGTCAGGTGATCATAAAATCTAGTGGAATAGGACTTCTCAAAATGTCTTCAAAGATGCTTTTCAAAATCTACCCAGTGAAACTAGGAGTTTTGCTAGTGATTTTTTAAAAAAAAAGTCTGGTATTTCTTCTTTAGAAGGTAAAGGACCTCATTTAGGAGATCAATACATATTATTGTATTTTATGCAGTTGTTATTATATTGCCCTTATTGATTAATATACATTTTTAAAGCCTTTATATGTGATAAGTGTATATGACTTTTGATATATATTCACACATATACAAACACAAATACTATACAGTGTATATGCTATGTAATATACTGTGTCATTCTTAATATTTTAAAATAATATCTTAGTAATAATTCCTGTGAAAAAGTAATAGAGCATCAGGAATGAAACATTTATCGTAGGATTGTTTCTGTGAGAAGATCAGTTGACTTTTCATTTTGATATAAAGGACCTTTTCCAGGACAGTGTTGTACCAAGTGTGTGAAGACTGCCTCTACTGCCCCACAGTCACCCACTTCTTCAGTTAGGCAAGTCTACATGATGACTACATGATCAACTATGGGTTGATCATGCTCATTCCCTTCTTTTGCTTGTTCCTATATCCTTTCTTTCCCTGTTAAATGGTACTCATTCATCAATCATGTACTCATTCATCAATCATAGTACTCATTCATCAAGATTTTTTAAATTCATCTTTTAAATTCATGACATAGCACTTCTGCACTTCATTCACTCATGACATAGCACTTAACTTCTGCTTATTTCTGTGTGAGTATTGTAAAAAAGTTGTAAACTCTTCTTGGAATGGTACGAGTTCTGTACTACTGTAGTAGAAATTCTCTTTAGTTATCCACTCCATTCCCTTTGTACGACATACTGACTCATGCCCGCAGTATGAAAGCTAGGCTAATAGACTACTTTCTTGTACTTCTGCCCATTTCTGTTCCCACTTTCTGAGATTTAAACTTATCAAAAGTCACTTGTATTAATAGATTCTTGGGCAAAGAAAGTTTCATATAATACGTCTGTGGTGTGAGCTGAACACGGATGAGCAAGACAATTGACTATGTTAAAAAAGGAAGTTGTATTTGTTTCTGAACCTATGTACCCTGGTTATACTTTTATTATAATCATATAATTTAATTTATTCCTACCTATTTTGAAGAAATATGACAGGGTAGTTCCTGTGAAAATGAGGTCACTTGCTTTGGAATTTACTCACAGCAAGTTGCTAAATAGATTGCAATTGAATTAGGTGTGCAAAAGACAACTACGAAAGACTGGTGAAAAGCCTTGAAAGACTTACTCTGCGTTCAGATTTGTTTACAGATGTCCTTAGTTGTTAGGTCATTTAAAAGAAACTGGAAATCATAACTTCTTCAGTGTGAGAATGATTTATTCAAGACAAAGGCTACATTAATAACACTTAGCAAAATGTTAGTCAAAAGGTCTTGTCTTGGTCTTACATAGAATGATTTATATGATTGAAATTAAAAATGACATACATTCATGATTCCCTCTTTTGATCAGGTATTTTATTTACCCACTATCACTTTTCCATGTACTGTGTTCCTGTGTGCCTGCGTATGTGTGTGTTGTATTTGGTTAATCAGAAATTCTTAAAGCTGTAAGCGTCCCTAGAGAAAAACTGTGGGATGTGATACGACTTGCTGAATTTCACAACTACTGAAATGGTATGTCTTTTACTTGAATCAAGGGCATGTATGCCAGTAAGGCCTCTTTACAGAAGTCTTTAATTGATTTTGAGGTGTGTTTTGTATTACTGATGATAAGCTGTATACTGCTTAGAATAGTTGGAACCAGTGAAGCAATTTTGTAATCTCAGTCTCAGCCCCATATTTGGGACATTCATTGCCTTTTTTAGGCTTTAGCATTAAGTAGCTTTAGGTTTTAGAGAGGGGAAAAAGAGCTTCTCAACCAATGTGTGTCCTATTTCAGAACTTTAAGGAGTAAGGAAGAAGCTATTCTAGGTGGTTCATGTGGCCATTCTCCAGGCACCTGTTAACAGTGCTCTGACCCTGAAAAAGAGATCAATAAATCAGTATGTATTGAGTGCCTCCGGTGTTTAACATATTATTTAGCCATTGGGAACAACACTGTGAATAAAAAAAACACAGTGGAATAAAACAGATGAAATCCCTGACTTATCTCAGCAATTGAATTATTTAACTGCAGATTCTAAGTGCTATAGAACTAAGCACTGTAACCAGAGGTCTCCAGACCTAGTGTGAGGGAGTGCAGCAGAGGGTGAGGGTCAATGCAGGGTGCTGTGTGTGGAGCCAACATTTTAGATAAACTCGAAAGTATACATGGGAATTGTCAGGGGAATGTGGAGGAGAGAAAGTAAATTTGTAGGGAGTAGACAGGGTGAGCAAACTTGGCAGAGGAAATAGTCTGTCCAGAGGCACTGAGATAAGAACAGAACCAAAGAGGAAGGAAGAGAGCAAAACAGACGATGAGGAAGTAAGCAGGGACCCAGATATGCATGTCAGGGAGTCATTAAAGTATTTTTAAAGCTCTTGTTTTGTATTATCATACTTGTATTTTTAAAAAGATCACTCTGGCTGCTCTATGGAAAATAGAATGAAGGGAGAGACAAGAAAGGACATGGGAGACCAATTAAAAGGCCAGGAATAAGATGCTGGTATTAGAGGCATGCCTAATATATATATTCAGAGAGGTACACTGTATAGTTTGACTGTTGCATTTGTTCTTTGAGATTTCATTTCTTATTTGCATTCCTAGTTAACCATTGCAATTCATGCAGTCATTCTATCAAGATGTATAAGCTATAGTTAAATTTTATTTTTGGGGGGTAGGGTTGATGAATATCCATATTCTCTTGGACATATAGGAAGTATGCTCTCATTTTTAAATTCAAGAAATGAAAGCTTCTAAGTAGTAATAAAATGAAAGTGTAGATAATAAGATTCATTGTATAATAATCTAGATGTTTTTACTAGAAGACATGTGGGGAAATATTTTAAACAAAATGAAAAAGTGCCTTGACTACAGTCATGATTTAAAAATAATAGTA
>SJYC01000413.1:0-13521 GCA_006408675.1 Madoqua kirkii
AAGCCCTCTTCAGTCAGTAAAATAGAAGAGCATGTTCTTTTTCTTATTACCTGCCAAGTTAGTGGAGGTTCTTTCTTGAAAAATAATTGTAAGTATATTTTTAAATGTGCAGATAACTTAAGTATGTAGAGATGTGTGGTAGAAGAGTAGAGTACTTATGCAATGGAAACTTTTGGGGAAAAACACTTTTGTAATTGAAGTTTCTTAGCAACTCAAGACGTAGGATTCAGTTCAGTTCAGTCGCTCAGTTGTGTCCAACTCTTTGCGACTCCGTGAATTGCAGCACACCAGGCCTCCCTGTCCATCACCAGCTCCTGGAATTTACTCACACTCATGTCCATCGAGGCAGTGATGCCATCTAGCCATCTCATAGATGTAGGGTAGAACTGGGCAAAGTAAAAAAGTGTGTATTACTTTGATTAATAAATATTTGCTATTTGGAGAATAACAAAGATTTTTATTGAATACTAATTAATTAATAAGATAATAAGCTTGTATAATCACAAACTACTTAATCCTGCCACTTTATTTGTGTTTTATATCAAGAATAGGTGGAGATTTTGTATTTTCTGTTATTATAGTTTCCTTTTTTAATTTCTAGGATTCCTAAGGGATTTGTGTGAGGTCTTATTATATTTATTGCTACCTCCTGGAGATTTCCAGAACAAGATCATGCGATACTTTGTCAGGGTAAGCTCAAACGTGTAACAAATATATGGCTGTAAAGAAACTTAGTATAGTAATTACCGAATTTTTGGTCCCAGGACCCTGTTACACACTTAAAAATTATTAAGGACCCCAAATAGCTTCTGTTTATGTGGGCTTTGTCTATCAATATTTATTGTATTGTAAATATTAAAACTAAGGAATTTTGGAACACAGAAATACACAAGCATATTCCATTAACTATCCTGCTCCATTCTGAAAATACCACTGTTTGCTTTCCTTTCCCTACACCCCAGAGGTTCTTGGACAACACCTCAGTTCCTGAACTGTGCTTTTTTGCTTATTATTATTTAAGCAGTATTAATTTAGCAGTATCCTAGTAGCTCTCTAACTTGAGTTCAGTGTACTTTTAGGTAGGGTAATGATACTGTGAAATGAATAGAAAATGCTTGATTTTGATGGGAAGAGTTTGATAGATTATATACATTGAAGACCCTGGAAAAGGTAATACCAACCTACTCCAGTATTCTTGCCTAGAGAATTCCATGGACAGAGGAGCCTGGTGGGCTACAGTCCATGGGGTCACAAAGAGTCAGATACGACTTTGCCTGTGTATACTGAACTGTAACTTGCTCCAATTTTAAAGGAAAACTGGAGAAGGAAATGGAAACCCACTCCAGTGTTCTTGCCTAGAGAATCCCAGGGATGGGGGAGCCTGGTGGGCTGCCGTCTATGGGGTTGCACAGAGTTGGACACGACTAAAGCTACTTAGTAGTAGTAGTAGTATACATTGAAGACTTGGGCTGGTCATTATCAACATCTGCCATGTCTGTGTCTAGATTCACATCTACCACTGAAGGAAGATACTGCTAATCAGTCATCATATTCATTCATGCTGATTATTTGGAGCAGTCTTTGCCTGCCTGATACTGTGCTTAACTTTTAAATATACAAGTTTTGCAATTCTGTGCTTTCTTGCTCTCCATCCCTGTAACTTTAAACACCATCCAAATGCTAATGACTTTCAAATCTATATCTTTCCCTTCTAAACTGTCCACGAGCTGCCTACTAAAATCACTATTTCATTGATACACAGCCCTTTTAAACTTTGCATGCACAAGATCGAAGTCTTACTCTTGCCTCCAAATCCTGTCTACCTTTTATAAGTCTTTTCTTCATCCCTGTAATGATCACCCAGCAAATGTTTTAAATCTTAAGTCCTTTTTAAAGGCTTACAATAAGACTGTGGGTGAGTGGCTTTGTTTAACCTCTCTGGCCTTTATTCCATGCCGTCATTGTATTCCAACCACACAGGCTTTTCCAGAGTGCCATTTCTCTCCACTATAGGGTTATCTTCTACTCTTTTCCTTCATCTGCTTAGAATGATTTGCCTTATTCTCTTGGCTAAATTACATGTGTCCCTCATATCTCACTTCCTTCCTCCTTCTCTAAAAGCCCCCTCATAATTCCCTATTAGTATAGGTAGGTACTGTATTCCTACTTAACATTTGCCATATTTTAATGTGAAAGTTTGATTGTTGGGTTAACTTGCTCTTTCCCCTAACGGAATCCCAAGCCCTAGAGGACAGGGGCCATTTCTCATTTCTATATTCCGTATCACTGGGTACTTACTGGTTTACACAGTGCCTGCCACATAGCATATACCAATCAGATAGTCAGTTTTAATGCATAGTTCAGTTGAATTCAGTCGTTCAGTCGTGTGCGACTCTTTGCCACCCTATGGATTACAGCACACCAGTCCTCCCTGTCCATCACCAACTACTGGGGTTTACTCAGACTCATATCTGTTGAGTAGGTGATGTCATCCAGCCATCTTATTCTCTGTTGTCCCTTTCTCCTTCTCTTTCAGTCTTCCCCAGCATCATGGTCTTTTCCAGTGAGTCAGTTCTTCGCATCAGGTGGCCAAAAGATTGGAGTTTCAGCTTCAGGATCTGTCCTTCCAGTGAATATTCAGGACTGATTTCCTTTAGGATGGACTGGTTGGATCTCCTTGCAGTCCAAGGGACTCTCAAGAGTCTTCTCCAACACAGTTCAAAAGCTTCAATTCTTTGGTGCTCAGCTTTCTTTATAGTCCAACTCTCACATCCATACATGACCACTGGAAAAACCACTAGTTTTGACTAGATGGACCTTTGTTGGCAAAGTAATGTCTCTGCTTTTTACTATGCTGTCTATGTTTGTCATAACTTTTCTTTGAAGGAGTGTCTTTTAATCTCATGGCTGCAGTCACCATCTGCAGTGATTTTGGAGCCCCCAAAAATAAAGTCTGCCACTGTTTCCCCACCTTTTTGCCATGAAGTGATGGGACCAGATGCCATGACCTTAGTTTCCTGAATGTTGACTTTTAAGCCAACTTTTTCACTCTCCTCTTTCATTTTCATCAAGAGGCTCTTTAGTTTTTCTTCGCTTCTGCCATAAGGAGTGGTGTCATCTGCATATCTGAGGTTATTGATATTTCTCTCGATCCCAGCTTGTGCTTCTTCCAGCCCAGCGTTTCTTGTGATGTACTCTGCATATAAGTTAAATAAACAGGGTGACAGTATACAGCCTTGATGTGCTCCGTTCCTTATTTGGAACCAGTCTATTGTTCCATGTCCAGTTCTAACTGTTGCTTCCTGACCTGCATACAGGTTTCTCAAGAGGCAGGTCAGGTGGTCTGGTATTCCCATCTTTAAGAATTTTCGACGGTTTGTCGTGATCCACATAGTCAAAGGCTTTGGCATGGTCAATAAAGCAGAAATAGATGTTTTCTTAATTAACTCTCTTGCTTTATCCATGGTCCAACGGATGTTGGCAATTTGATCTCTGATTCCTCTGCCTTTTCTAAATCCAGCCTGAACATCTGGAAGTTCATGGTTCACGTATTGTTGAAGCCTGGCTTGGAGAATTTTAAGCATTACTTGACTAGCATGTAAGATGAGTGCCATTGTACATTAGTTTGAGCATTCTTTGGCATGGCCTTTGTTTGGGTTTGGAATGAAAACTGGCCTTTTCCAGTCCTGTGGCCACTGCTGAGTTTTCCAAATTTGCTGGCATATTGAGTGCAGTACTTTCACAGCATCATCTTTCAGGATTTGAAATACTTCTACTGGAATTCCATCACCTCCTCTAACTTTGTTTGTAGTGATGCTTCCTAAGGCCCACTTGAGTTCACATTCCAGGATGTCTGACTCTAGGTGAGTGATCACACCATCGTGATTATCTGGATCATGAAGATCTTTTTTATACAGTTCTTCTTTGTATTCTTGCCACCTCTTCTTAATATCTTCTGCTTCTGTTAGGTCCATACCATTTCTGTCCTTTATTGAGCCCATCTTTGCATGAAATGTTTCCTTGGTATCTCTTATTTTCTTGAGGAGAACTGTGATTCTGCTACTGCTAAGTCACTTCAGTTGTGTCCAACTCTGTGTGACCCCGTAGACATCAGACCACCAGGCTTCCCCGCCCCTGGGTTTCTCCAGCAAGAACACTGGAGTGAGTTGCCATTTCCTTTTCCAATGCAGGAAAGTGAAAAGTGAAAGTGAAGTCGCTCAGTCATGTCCGACTCTTCGGGACCCCATGGACTGCAGCCTGGAGTGGGGTGCCATTGCTGTCTCCATGAAGAAAACTCTAGTCTTTCCCATTCTGTTTTCCTCTATTTCTTTGCATTGATCACACTTTGAGAGCTAATGCCATGTTAGAGCTCTTCTGAGCTTCCCTCATAGCTCAGTCAGTAAAGAATCTGCTGCAATGCAGGAGACCCGGATTCGATCCCTGGATCGGGAAGATCCCCTGGAGAAGGTCATGGCTACCCACTCCAGTATTCTTGCCTGGTGAATCCCATGGACAGAGGAGCCTAGTGGGCTGTAGTCCATGAGGTTGCAGAGTCATACATGACTGAGCAACTAAACACACAGATACACACACATACACATGACTAACTAAACTCTTTCATGAGGTAAATTAGGAGATCAAAGTAGTTTTCAGAGACATAAGGATTATTTGCCTTAGCTAATATGAAGTAGTAAACTTATTCAAAAATGTTACTCATATGTTTTTTACTCACTTTGAAAATAAACTTTCAATAAAGCACTTTTTTGTTTGTGAATTTTATCATTACAGAATACATTTAAAAATTTGAGCATGTGTAGTCACATACATAATTTGAGGGAAGAAATTAGATAAATAAAATTTTTTTAAAGTTAGAGATTAGAGAATGGCATTGAAACATGTATACTATCATGTAAGAATCGAATTGCTAGTCTAGGTTCGATGCAGGATACAGGATGCTTGGGGCTGGTGCACTGGGATGACCCGGAGAGATGCTATGGGGAGGGAATTGGGAGGGGGGTTCAGGGTTGGGAACTCATGTATACCTGTGGTGAATTCATGTCAGTGTATGGCAAAATGAGTACAGTATTGTAAAGTAAAAAAAAAATTTTTTTAATAGATAAATAAATAAAAGTTAGCGATTAAAGCTGATCCAGAATAAGCAATTTTCTCATTTGAGACTGGAAGATGTCTTAAAACACATTTCAAAAAGTTCGTGGAGCCTCTACTAGTGCCTCTTAGAACTATTAATTGACCATGGGGTAAAAGTTGTCAAAGACTTGTAAAGCTTACAGAAGTAGAATATATATAAAATATTTCTCTAAAGGAAACAAAGTGAAGGCTCTCTTCTGTGAACCTACACCAGAAAACGGCACAGATAAATTAGAAATAAATAAATTGGTCCTTTACTTAGAAAAGTGAAACATCCTGTTAAACTTGTGGCTATTTAGCCTTTCTAGTATTCATAAGAAATGCTATTTCATAAATCTAGATGTCACAAGCATAGAGGACTGAAGACTAAACAGGTAGACTATGGTCTAAGTTTGAAAGTGGAAGTGAAGTCGCTCAGTCATGTCCTACTCTTTGGGACACCATGGGACTGTAGCCTGCCAGGCTCCTCTGTCCATGGGATTCTCCAGGCAAGAATACTGGAGTGGGTTGCCATTTCCTTCTCCAGGATATCTTCCCAACCCAGGGATTGAACCTTGGTTCCCCCACATTGTAGGCAGAGGCTTTAGTGTCTGAGCCACTTAGTTTCTTGATTTGCGTTGTTTAATGTTTATCAAAGTCATGCTATATTTAAGACAGTGACCTTGAGAAGATAAGAGTGTTTTTGAAGAGAGATAAATCTTTTATCTCTTTTAACCTCCACTCACATACAAAAAGTTCCTAAAGAACTGTAGTGTATTAAGAGAAGTGGAAGACACAGAATTACTAAAGAATGGTATGTGATAAATGCCATAAATACAAAGCATGAGTGTATTTTAAACATATAAGTGGATAGTGTTCATCAGAACAATCAGGGCTTATTTAATCGGAAAATTAATTCTGTAGTCAGTCCTAGAAGGAGAGCCAGAATCTTGATAAAAGTGTAAACAGCTGCAGAGAATGAGAAGGTATAGTCAAAGAATATTAAGTGATTGTATTACCATGAATGTTATTTTATTTTTATTATCTTGTATTAGATAAATTTCAAACAGACAGGTGTAGAGAGTTAATACAATAGACATTTATGCACCAACAAACCAGATTTAAGCAGTGTTAACATTTTGCTGTAGTTATCTAGCCTTCCCTTGACTCCCTTGAAGGCAGTCACTGTTCTGATTGTTATCTTTTCTTTTTTTGGTTTTTATACCTTTAATATAGATGTAGGAGTCCATAAATACATATAGTGCCGTGTTTTGCCTTTTAAAAATGGATATAAATGCTAACTGTTTAGAGGTATGCTTTTGCTTTTTTCACTCAACTGCACTTACTATTGCGGCCATGTATCTAAGTTGATATAAATGGCTTCATCTTATTCAGCTGATGTATGCTAGCTCATCTTCTTGTAAGTCATGTCATTTACCAAGTTTACGTATATCTATACCTTACCTTTCTTCAGTAACAGCATTGAAGTAGGAAATTTACACTGTGCTATTGGTTTGAGAAGTGTATGAGATTAAATTTGTTTTTGTGTTTTAAAATTTTTGTCCAGGAAATCCTTGCACGTGGAGTTCTTCTTCCATTGATAAATCAACTCAGTGATCCTGATTATATTAATCAATATATCATATGGATGGTATGTACTTTCTAAAATGCAGCTCTTATTTTTAAAACAGTTTTTTAAAAGGTAAAAATATGAATTGGAGGTCAGGATGATTAAGCAATAATTTATTAAAGAAATTAAAAATATATCTCAAGGTAATCTTTTATATTTTCAATATTTTGTTTGCTTATGTGTTGAATGTACTAGCCAGATTTCCCTTAAGGAAGTAGGTTGATAAGATAATCTTCCTTACAGTGTTCCTGCTATTTCTACTTATTTAAATTTAAAAAAGGATGTTTTCTTATCTGTGTGTATAGATGATAAGTACTTCTTAAAACTGCTGTTTGATTTCAAATTAACTGAACTACTTAAGTACCATGCAATTTAAATTTTATGCTAAATAGTAGAGGAAAATTGGAGGAAAGAACTTTAGATTGAGAATAAGATCTAAGTTCTAGATACGTTTCTGTAAGTTGCTTAGTATGTCAATAAGTTAGATAACTCATAGTTTTCTCATTCATCAGATGTATCAAAGGGTTAGTGGTTATTAAGTTTGCTAGTTCTAATTTCTTTTCTGATTATATATGCTTTTCCTCAGCAAATTAATGGTTGAGGAAGTGTGTGTAAATGGGCCATTGCTGGGAATTACTTTGGTAGTTACCTAAGTCTTTGATTCCTTTTTGTGAATCTGAAATTTCTTTCCCACATTGTCTTCTTTTACTCATTCTAGCTTTTCTAGGAAGGAAGTATTTGATTGTTCTTTGTTTACAATCATATCCATTATCAGACTTGCCATTTTGCATTGTTGTTGCTATTACAGTGTTTGTCTCTCCCATCAGATTATGGGTTCCGTGTAGGCAGAAATTGTCTTCCTAGCCTTGTGTTCCTAGAATCTTTCATGGAGTTCATAGAACTTAATTTTTCATTTCCTTTGTCAGCTTATTTAGAGTCCTGCTAGGCTGTACCTAGAACTTCAGAAATTTGCATACCCCATAACTGAAAGAAAAAAAAACCTTTGGTTAGGAATTCTGCTCCTGAAATTTATCCTAAAGTGCCAATAAACGAGATTATAACAATCTGATTTAAGACTACTAATGGCAATCTTGCTAATACTACTAAAAAAAGTGAATGCAATATAAGTGTTCAGCATAAAGGCACAATTGTACTCATTTCACCTGCTATCAAGGTAATGCTCAAAATCCTTTAGGCCAGGCTTCAACAGTACATGAACTGAGAATCTCCAGATGTACGAGGAGGATTTAGAAAAGGCAGAGGATCCAGAGATCAAATTGGCAACTTCCATTCAGTTCAGTTGCCCAGTTGTGTCTGAATCTTTGCGACCCCATGAATTGCAGCACGCCAGGCCTCCCTGTTCATCACCATCTCTTGGAGTTCACTCAGACTCACGTCCATCGAGTCCGTGATGCCATCCAACCATCTCATTCTCGGTTGTCCCCTTCTCCTCCTGCCCCTAATCCCTCCCAGCATCAGAGTCTTTTCCAATGAGTCAACTCTTCTCATGAGATGGCCAAAGGACTGGAGCTTCAGCTTCAGCATCATTCCTTCCAAAGAAATCCCAGGGTTGATCTCCTTCAGAATGGACTGGTTGGATCTCCTTGCAGTCCAAGGGACTCTCAAGAGTCTTCTCCAACACCACAGTTCAAAAGCATCAATTCTTTGGCTCTCAGCCTTCTTCACAGTCCAACTCTCACATCCATACTTGACCACAGGAAAAACCTTGACTAGACGGACCTTAGTCGGCAAAGTAATGTCTCTGCTTTTGAATATACTATCTAGGTTGGTCATAACTTTTCTTCCAAAGAGTAAGCGTCTTTTAATTTCATGGCTGCAGTCACCATCTGCAGCGATTTTGGAGCCCCAAAAAATAAAGTCTGACACTGTTTCCACTGTTTGCCCATCTATTTCCCATGAAGTGATGGGACTGGATGCCATGATCTTCGTTTTCTGAATGTTGAGCTTAAAGCCAACTTTTTCACTCTCCTCTTTCACTTTCATCAAGAGGCTTTTTAGCTCCTTTTCACTTTCTGCCACAAGGATGGTACCATCTGCATATCTGAGGTTATTGATATTTCTCCCGGCAATCTTGATTCCAGCTTATGTTTCTTCCAGTTCAGCGTTTCTCATGGTGTACTCTGTATAGAAGTTAAATAAGCAGGGTGACATTATACAGCCTTGACTTACTCCTTTTCCTATTTGGAACCAGCCTGTTGTTCCATGTCCAGTTCTAACTGTTGCTTCTTGACCTGCATATAGATTTCCCAAGAGGCAGGTCAGGTGGTCTGGTATTCCCATCTCTCTCAGAATTTTCCACAGTTTCTTGTGATCCACACAGTCAAAGGCTTTCGCATAGTCAATAAAGCAGAAATAGATGTTTTTCTGTAACTCTTGCTTTTTCCATGATCCAGCGCATGTTGGCAATTTGATTTCTGGTTCCTCTGCCTTTTCTAAAACCAGCTTGAACATCAGGGAGTTCACGGTTCACGTATTGCTGAAGCCTGGCTTTAGCATTTTGAGCATTACTTTACTAGTATGTGAGATGAGTGCAATTGTGCAGTAGTTTGAGCATTCTTTGGCATTGCCTTTCTTTGGAATTGGAATGAAAAGTGACCTCTTCCAGTCCTGCGGCCACTGCTGAGTTTTCCAAGTTTGCTGGCATATTGAATGCAGCACTTTTCCATTAGATCATAGAAAAAACAAGGAAATTCTAGAAAAAAAATCTACTTCTGCTTCATTGACTATGCTAAAGCCTCTGGCTGTGGATCACAACAAACTGTGGAAAATTCTTCAAGAGTTGGGAATACCAGACCACCTTACCTGCCTCCTGAGAAACCTGTATGAAGATCAAGAAGCAACAGTTAGAACCGATCACGGAACAACAGACTGTTTCAAAATTGGGAAAGGAGTATATCAAGGCTGTACATTGTCACCTTGCTTATTTAATGTACATGCAAAGTACATCATGCAAAATCCTGAGCTGGATGCAGCTCAGTCTGGAATCTAGGTTGCCTGAAGAAATACCAGTAACCTCAGATACGCAGATGAGACCACCTTTACGGCAGAAAGTGAAGAGGAACTAAAGAGTGTTTTGAATAAAGTGGAAGAGGAGAGTGAAAAAGCTGGCTTGAAATTCAACATCCAAAAGACTAAGATCATGGCATCTGGTCCCATCACTTCACAGCAGATAGATGGGGAAACAGTGGAAACAGTGAGAGACTTTATTTTCTTGGGCTCCAAAATCACTGTGGACAGTGACTGCAGCCATGACACTAAAACACACTTGCTTCTTGGAAGAAAAGCTGTGACAAGCCTGGACAGCATATTACAAAGCAGAAAAATCAGTGTGCTAACACAATTTGTCTAGTCAAAGCTGGTTTTTCTAGTAGTCATGTACAGGTGTGCAAATTGGACTGTAAAGAAAGCCGAGAGCCAAATAATTGACGCTTTTGAACTTTGGTGTTGGAGAAGACTCTTTGAGAGTCCCTTGGACAGCAAGGAAATCCAACCAGTCAATCCTAAAGGAAATCAGTCCTGAGTATTCATTAGAAGGACTGATGCTGAAGCTCTTGCTCCCATACTTTGGCCACCTGTGAAGAGCTGACTCACTGGAAAAGACCCCGATGCTGGGAAAGATTGAGGGCAGGAGGATAAGGGGGTGACAGAGGATGAGATGGTGGATGGCATCACCAGCTCAGTGGACATGAGTTTGAGCAAACTCTGGGAGTTAGTGACAGACAGGAAAGCCTGTTTTGTGCTACAGTCCATGAGGTCAACCGATGCTGGGAAAGATTGAGGGCAGGAGGATAAGGGGGTGACAGAGGATGAGATGGTGGATGGCATCACCAGCTCAGTGGACATGAGTTTGAGCAAACTCTGGGAGTTAGTGACAGACAGGAAAGCCTGTTTTGTGCTACAGTCCATGAGGTCACAGAGTCAGACAGGACTGAGCAACTGAACAGCAAAATAGAGGAATAGTTTAGGAATATTAATGCAATAAATACTATTTATACTATGAAGGTAGTATGTCTTTGTGAATATGAAAAGGTGTGTTTATTTTTTATGTAAAAAGGGCAACTAAAAATGATGTATATATAAATATCTATTCCTTTAAAAATAAATATATAAGTAATTATATATTTATGAGTGACTCTGATTCTGATAAGTTGTATACTGACTGAAGTGTTAATAGAGAGGTCAGTCAGTTCAGTTGCTGAGTCCTGTCTGACTCTTTGCAACCCCATGGACTGCAGCACACCAGGCCTCCCTGTCCATTACCAACTTGCAGAGCTTGCCCAAACTCATGTACATTGCCAATAGTTGGTGATGCCACCCATCCATCTTATCCTCTGTTGTAGAGAGATAGGATCCTAAAAATTTTAAGTTTTCTTTTTCACTTTACTACAAGTACTGGTTATGTCATAAATGATTTTTTAAGAAGTAGGATAAAGGTAAAATTTTAAAACGTTTAAGTAGTAAAGTAAAAGTAAATATCTTTAAAAAATATTTTTTATAGCACAAAAATGAATATCATATACTAACCTTAAAAAGTCAGTTTACAGTACTGTATAATCTTACGTATAGTACAGAACAGGATGCACGTTTCCTAGAATATTATAGTTATCTCACACTCATGGAATTAGGAATTATTTTCATTTCTATTTTTCTTTACTTCTCAATTTTTATTTTGCTGAGCTTATATTAAGTATATAATTAGTTACATTGTAAAAACATTTTTGAGGGACTTAGCACATACTCAGAACAGAATTCAAGCCACCAGATTTTTACTTGTTCTCTGCATAGTTGGCCTGATACTATTATTATATATTATGGTTGGGGTCTTTTTATTTAAAACAGTGATTGATCACTATTGTGCTTTGCTATAAAATATCAAAAAATATATTTAAAAGAGAAAAATATATCAATAAAGTATCTTTAGCTTGCTTTGTTGTCTGGTTTATTCTCTTGACATTATTTATGTGGAAACCCCTTTGCACATAGGTATTATAAACTTGGCTCAGTTCTTACTCTTTCTGCCAGGTAAATTTCATATTAATGATATCTAATTGTATAGTTTATTTGAAAGGAAAAGTTTAGAGCAATGTAGTAGTAACATATATCCTCCAAATAAAATGTTCATATTACTTAACAGAAGTTTTAAGTTTTTAAGTCATTTCTTAAGATAGTACTGGCCAATTTGCATTATTTATCTCAAAATATATATTTTATATCTTTTGGGGACAAACTAGTTAGTTGTAAACTCTTCTCTCTTGACTGTGGAATAGTTTACTTAATTGGTTTATATTGTTATCTCCTACTAGAGCAGATTAGTGAACAGCTGTTTACTTGTTTCTTAATGTATTCTTAGAAAAATCAGGTCTTTAATAACTTACTTCTTTTATTATTGAAGTAAAATTTACACAAAATGAGAGACATCACCAAGTAGTTATCTGAAGTTGTGTTATAATTTTGTACTTCTACTTGCACTGTTTGAGAATGTGAAGACCAAATTTGGTCTCTCCACATTCTGATAGATATTTGGCATTTTCATTTTGTTATGGTTAATTTGCACATCCTTGATGATTAATGATTTTGAACACTTTTTCAGGTACTTATTGCCCCCCCTCCCTTCTTTTCCCCACAGTTCTGAACTTTGGCAATCACCAGTACTTAGACTCCTGTTTAGAATGGACAACCAAGTTGGCTACCTTTTCATAGTTCCCTTTACTGTTTCATTTGGCTTAAATTTACTGATAGTCATAGTTATTAGATCCTTTACAACATTCTCAACTACCTTTCTCCTCTCTCTCAGTTTATTATTTGCTTGGTGAAACCACATTCTGGTTAAATCCAACTTAATGTTCTACTCCATTCTTAATCTTAAATAGCAAGCGGCTGGAGAAGAAGGATGAAATAACAGTTATTCATGTTGTTACAGTGATTCTGTTAAATTTATGTCAGAGAATGCCACTCTTAATGTTTAAAATTCTCCAGTAACTTTTCATTCCATTCACAGTGAAAGCCAAACCGTTAACTAAGCCTTAGCATGTTTGCTTTTCCATTAGCACTCATCTCCCTTGCTCTTCTGCATTTCTTTGGGTTAGCTCCAGTCACCATGGCTTCCTTGCTGGCATCAGACATTCTGAGTGTGCTCTTTACTTCACAGTGTGCTGTATATCTTTCTTACTTTGTTAATAGTCTGTGACCCAGGAGAATTTAAGTACCATGAGTAGAGAGATTTTCACTTTGTTTGAGGACTGTTGTGCCTGGCACACAGTAGGTACTCAAGATTCTGTTTTCATTTAAGTGAATCTCCCTCCCATCTGTGTTTTAAACTTTATTTTCAGATCCGTGATTCTAATTGCAACTATGAGGCCTTTATGAACATTATTAAATTGAGTGACAATATTGGAGAGCTCGAAGCAGTCAGAGATAAAGCAGCAGAAGAATTACAGTATCTTCGATCTCTAGATACAGCTGGTGATGGTAAGTAATTTATTTAAGAATGTTTTACTTCTTTAACAATTACTGTATATTCAAACAAAACTTGAATTAACCTAAATGTCATTTTATGTATTAATGGTTTTCACCTTAACTGAATCTGACTTTTACTATGCTAATATGTTCTGAGAATAAAGCATAATAGTTTTCCGAATGTGAGACTCTTATTATTGCAGTTATCAATAAAGATAATTTGCATAGTTTAATTTTAATTAAATAATTTAACTATAAAATTTCATTATGTATTTTTTGAATAAATA
>SJYC01000414.1:0-11877 GCA_006408675.1 Madoqua kirkii
CTTGATTTATGTTTTTATCTACTCATGTGTTATTTATTCAAAATTTAACATTTATTGAATTTTGTACCTTGGACACCATTTTAGAGGGAAATCTCTCACGAAGCTTACATTTTAGTTGCAGAATCAGAAAATAAACCAATATATAAATTGATATATTATGTAAAAAATGTAAAAGTAAGTGAAATGTGAAAAAATAAAATGTAAAAAAAGAAAAAAAACCTAAAATGTGAAAGAAAATAAGTAAAGCAAAGTAGGGTAGAGAATGTCAAAGTGGTTTAGATATATGCTGAGAGATCTGGTGACATTTGAGCACAAAGAGATCTGAATACTATGAGAGAATCCTGTGAAATTTTTTAAAAACTCTTTCATGCAAAGGTGAAGGTAAAGTCGCTCAGTTGTGTCCGACTCTTTGCGATCCCGTGGACTGTAACCTACTAGGCTTCTCTGTCCATGGGATTCTCTAGGCAAGAATACTGGAGTGGATTGCCATTTCCTTCTCAAGGGGTGAGAGCAAATGTGAAGTCCCTGGAATAGGAAAGTGCCTGCTGAGTTAGAGGAGGTCATTGTGACTGGTATGGAACGTATGCTAGGATTTGTAGTAGGAATGAGGTTAGAGAGGAACCTTAGGGGTTAGATCATACATGGTTTTGCCTTCCGTAGTAAGATTTTTTAAAGTCTGACTGAAAGAAATCCATTGGAGATTCGACCTGGCAAGTGACATAATCTGAATTATGAGGTAAAATGATTATTTGGGCTCTTTGTGATGAGTAGATCGTGGTGGAGTGGTGGAGACAAGAATGGAAACTAACAGATTGTTTACACAACTCTTGTTTTTGTTTAGTAAGAGATGTCTGGGGGGGTTCATGTGAGAAGTTAATTAGAGACAATACTTGCTAATGTATTAAATATGGGTTAAGAGAGAAAAACAGAACTCAAGGATGATTCCAGAGTTTTTTAGACTGAGCACCTGCATGTATAGTGTTGTTATTCACTAAAATGAATAAAACTGAGGAAGGAGGAAATTTGGAAGAGAGAATCAAGTTTTGAATGCTTAGCTTGAGATCCCTGTTTAATATTAAAGTAGACATTCTAATTGGTAAATTCAAGTTCAAGGGAAATATCGTGTATGAAACAAACTTTGAGAATCCTCAGGATTATCAGCTGCTTGTTTAAAGTTGAGAGATTGGATGAGATTACTTAAGAGAATGAGTTTAAGAAAGAAGATATCAAAGACTTTGTCCTGAGGCACTTCAGTTACTAGTGTTTAAGACAGAGTGAAAGATCTAGCCAAACAAACTGTAAATGACTATTGAGACTGAAGGAAAGGAGTGTGATATCCTAGAAGCGAAGTATAGAAAATGCCAAAAAAAAGTGAGAGATCAGGTGTATCATAGACTGCTAATAAGTTGAGTAAGATGAAGATTTAGAATTGACTGTTGGGTTTGCCACAGGGGTGTTATTGGTGATCCATGAGAGCATTTTGGTTGAATAGTGGAGAAAAACCCTGATGGGAGTCAGTCAGGAGAAAATGGGAAGAAATGAATTAGAAACAGTTGTTATAGGTGGCTGTTTGGATGAGTTTCATTGTAAAAGAGAGCAGAGATTTGGGGCTTTGAAACAAATTTTTTACTACCTTTAGTTTCTAGTGTAGTCACCTTTTTTTATGCTGGTTTTCTATTGGAAATTGATTTGTGACTGGTCTTGTAATTTTGCAGTATACTTACATTCCTTAAGGAATAGAAGACTTATTTTTAAATTTTGAGTTTAGTTGGCTAGTTTAATTATAACTTACAATTATTTGAGGCCTATATTTGTCATAAATGTGTGTGCAGGTATATGTATGTCTGTCTTTGTTCAGTTAACTATATTTTAAAATGAATTTATATACACATGTAAATTCAGAATAGAAGAAAAATATGGTTTCACTTGTGATTGTAGAGTTAGTGATGCTTGTGTACTGTGGGCTAAACCACTTCAGCCATGTTCGACTCTTTGCCAGCCTATGGACTGTAGCCTGTTGGGTTCCTCTGTCCATGGGATTCTCAAGGAAAGAATATAGGACTAGATTTCCATGCCCTCCTCCAGGGGATCTTTCCCACCCAGGGAATGAACCCTTCTCTCTTAGGTCCCTTGCACTGGCAGGCAAATTCCTTATTGCTGAGCCACCAGGGAAGCCCCTGGTGATCCTTAAGCATCATTATTTAAGTTTGTTTGCCTAAATACTTTTTGATACTGAATTCCTTTTAAAATTTAGAAACCTTGTTTGGAAGCTTGTCAACTCTAATTTGAATATGAATCTTTACCTTTTTAAATGCTCAGTCATAGCATGTATTCCTTTGGATGAAAATTCAGAATCTTCAGAGATAGTTTTTTTAACCATACTGCTCATCTTAAAGTCTTCGAGATGCTTTATTCTTTTCATTACAAATAAAGTGATAGTGAACCAAGAAGTGATAAAATCTGAGGAAGGAAGACTTATATAGGGGGAATCATGTGCTGGTACTAGATTGCTTTGTTGTTCAGTTACTCAGTCGTGTCCAATTCTGTGACCTCATGGACTGCAGCACACCAGGTTTCCCTGTCCTTCACCATCTCCTGAAGTTCACTCAAACCCACGTCCATGAAGTCAGTGATTCCATCCAGCCAACTCATCCTCTGTTGTCCCCTTTTTCTCCTGCCTTCTATCTTTCCCAGCATCATGGTCTTTTTCAGTGAGTTGACTCTTCCCATCAGATGGCCAAAATATTGGAGCTTCAGCTTCAACATCAGTCCTAATGAATATTTAGGCTTGACTGGTTTGATCTCCTTGCAGTCAAGGGACTCTCAAGAGTCTTCTCCAACACCACAGTTTGAAAGCATCATTCTCTGGCGTTGAGTCTTCTCTATAGTCCAACTTTCACTACTGGAAAAACATATCTTTGACTATGTGGACCTTTGTCGACAAGGTGATGTCTCTGCTTTTTAATAGGCTGTCTAGGTTTATCATAGCTTTTCTTTCAAAAACATTAACTTCTTTTAATTCATGGCTGCAGTTACCTTCCACGGCTGCATATTTTTCCTTCTACTTGCCATGAAGTGATGGGACCGGATGCCATGATCTTAGTTTTCTGAATGTTGAGTTTTAAGCCAATTTTTTCACTCTCGTCTTTCACCTTCATCAAGAGGCTCTTTAGTTCCTCTTCACTTTCTGCCATTAGGGTGATGTCATCTGTATGTCTGAGGTTACTGATATTTCTCCAGGAACTCTTGATTGCAGCTTGAGCTTCATCCAGCCTAGCATTTCGCATGATGTCATCTGCATGTAAGTTAAATAAGCAAGGAGATGGCAATGGCACCCCACTCTAGTACTCTTGCCTGGAAAATCTCATGGATGGAGGAGCCTGGAAGGCTGCAGTCCATGGGATCACTAAGAGTCAGACACAACTGAGCGACTTCACTTTCACTTTTCACTTTCATGAACTGGAGAAGGAAATGGCAATCCACTCCATTGTTCTTGCCTGGAGAATCCCAGGGACAGGGAAGCCTAGTGGGCTGCCATCTATGGGATCGCACAGAGTTGGACACGACTGAAGCGACTTAGCAGCAGCAGCTGCAGCATGCCTAATTTAGTATCTGCCCCTAAATAAGGCAGCCGTATCTAATTTTCAGAAAACCTGTACATCTTTTTTTGAAAATAGAGGTTTGTGAGTATGGATTTGGGAATGCAGAGAGGCTGGTGGAAATCATTTCCAGAAACCTCATTGGTTTTTAGGGAAAGGGCATCAGACTTTGAGGATGCTGACTCATTCTAACCAGCTTTGCAATCATAGGCAACATTTCTGACCATCAGCTTTCTTACCTGTTGAGTGGGATTGGTGATGCTTATACAATAGGATTGCTGTGGAGATTTAATGAAGTGATGTGTGTAATGTACCTAACGCAGTGCTGGATGTGTAGATTCCCTAGACTTTGAATCTGTTAAAAACTTTTTTCTCTGTATATGGATAGTTTCCTTGCTTTGAAGTTTATGTAATTTACCATTTAGGTAGACTGAAAAGAAACACATTTTCTACAAAGATTATAGAATTTTTACCCGAATAGCAAATCTACTAGTTAGGAATATTTTTTTTTCTAGTAGATAGACTTCAACCTGTACTTGAAAATACTGGGATTTGTTTATTCTTCATCATAATAGCCCCTTTAGTCCCTATCATGTTCATTTTTGTTTGGAATGGGTAGAAATAGAGAATACATGAAAATACATTTAGGTTTATTTTTTATTAGAAGAAATGAGTGCTTATTGTGCTTTTAATGTATATTTAGTAAGCAGCTCTTAAAATAACTCTAGGAAATTAAGTGAGCTGATACTTTTTATTGGTAACCCGCCTGTACAAGAAGAAAAAACTTTATTCCATTTTAACTTAATTGACTGTGAAGAAAGTTGAGTGCTGAAGAATTGATGCTTTTGAACTGTGGTGTTGGAGAAGACTCTTGAGAGTCCCTTGGACTGCAAGGAGATCCAACCAGTCCCTCCTAAAGGAGATCATTCCTGAGTGTTCTTTGGAAGGAATGATGCTAAAGCTGAAACTCCAGTACTTTGGCCACCTCATGCGAAGAGTTGACTCATTGGAAAAGACTCTGATGCTGGGAGGGATTGGGGGCAGGAGGAGAAGGGGACGACCGAGGATGAGATGGCTGGATGGCATCACTGACTCGATGGACTGAGTTTGAGTGAACTCTGGGAGTTGGTAATGGACAGGGAGGCCTGGCATGCTGAGATTCATGGGGTCACAAAGAGTCGGACACGACTGAGCGACTGAACTGAACTGAACTGACTGAAGGATCTTTAACATAGTGAGAGAATAGATGAGATGTTAATCTGCAAAAACTTTTTTTTGTAGGAGATAAATACTGTGAAATTGGCAGCAAACTTTGGGAAACTTTGCACAGTCCCCCTGGACAGCATTCTTGTAGACAATGTTGCACTACAGTTTTTTATGGGTAGGTAAATCCATTTTATAAAAATAATATAACCCTGAAGTTTTTTTATAATTGTACATATTGTTAAATTTTAAATACTTGATATTAGGCATGCCATATATATCTCTCTTCCACTCCTCATTTTCTGAAATATCCCCCATTTTTTTTAGAAACCATAGGGATAGAGATTTGTTTGGTTTTAAGGAAATAAATGCTTATTGCATTTGCAATTTGTATTTGCTAATCTGCTTTTAAATAAAACCCAAGAGATTCTACTATGAATTTTAATTTTTTGAAAAAGAGACTTCATCAGGAAAGCATGGTATATATAACCTGCTTGTATCATTTTTGTGCATGAATGGGGGAAGGGTCTTACTTTTATTCCATTTTATATATAAATGTTTATTGATTTTATTCATGTTACAGAATTACTTTTATGTAGGGAATGTTTCCAGCAAAACTCCCTGAGTCTTCATGTTCATGAACAAAAAGAAATGCATGGCTTATTGAAGAGCCCAATCCTTATTTTTAATATATGTGATATAATAGTAATATTATGATTAATAATTTTTATTGAGAATGGAAGCTGAATGTTGGTGAAGTAGTTTATTTCTGATGAAGCCTTCCCTGGCAGCTTTATTCCCAAGAGGTGTGTTCATGAAAAATCAGATGTTTTTTAAAATGCACTTCCATTTCTAGTTTCTGCATAATTGGTCTCTTCAGCTTAACCAGTTTATGATATGACCTTTTTTTTTAAACCTCTAGCATTTTCTAAACATGTTCAAAATGCAGAGTTTTAAGTATTTGAAACTCTCAAATATTTTCTTTCTTAACTTGTCTTACAGCCTTATGCACTCAAAAATCTGTGACTTTAATATCTCTGTTATGAATTTTGTTTGGTAGACTACATGCAGCAAACTGGAGGTCAGGCACATCTCTTCTTTTGGATGACAGTGGAAGGATACCGGGTTACAGCACAACAGCAGCTAGAAGTTTTATCAAGTCGTCAGAAAGATGGAAAACATCAAACCAACCAAACCAAAGGTCTTTTAAGAGCAGCTGCTGTTGGAATTTATGAACAGTATTTATCAGAAAAGGTGAGGATATACTTTAATTTATTTTAGGATGCATTTTGTTTTCTTCTTTGACAGTGTCATTAATAATGGTAGATTATTAATAATTAAAATTAATAATGATACTGCCAAAGAAGATAATAATGATTGGTAGTACTTGTAAACATCCATTGTTCATGCTGCTATGCAAAACTGTCTTATTCTCATTTTATAGGTGAAGAAATTGATTGAATTAGAAAATTGAATTAACCTGTCCAGGGTCATGTGGATACTAAATAACAGAGTTAAGATTCAGGGTCACACAACTTTGAATAATAGGAAGTAAGAGGTAAACCTTGAAAACAGTAACTAAAACAGAGCTGGAATGGCTATACTAATATTAGACAATAGATTTTACGACAAAAAACATTACTAGATAAGGAACATTTTATAATAGATCAATTGATCAGGATGATAAAACAACAAAGCCCACACATACATGAAGAACAAACTGACAGAATTGAGGGAGAAATGGACAATTCAATAGTAATAGTTGGAGACTTCAATACTCTCTCTCAAAAACTGATAAAACAGTTCGATAGAAAATGACCAAGGGAGTTCGATCGGTAGCGGTAGCGGGAGCGGAGAGAGCAGCCCCACCGCCGCCGCCGGCCTAGTTACCATCACACCCCGGGAGGAGCCGCAGCTGCCGCAGCCGGCCCCAGTCACCATCACCGCAACTATGAGCAGCGAGGCCGAGACCCAGCAGCCGCCCGCCGCCCCCCCGCCGCCCCCGCCCTCAGCACTGCCGACACCAAGCCCGGCACGACGGGCAGCGGCGCAGGGAGCGGCGGCCCGGGCGGCCTCACATCGGCGGCGCCTGCCGGCGGGGACAAGAAGGTCATCACAACGAAGGTTTTGGGAACAGTAAAATGGTTCAATGTAAGAAACGGATATGGTTTCTTCAACAGGAATGACACCAAGGAAGATGTATTTGTACACCAGACTGCCATAAAGAAGAATAACCCCAGGAAGTACCTTCGCAGTGTAGGAGATGGAGAGACTGTGGAGTTTGATGTTGTTGAAGGAGAAAAGGGTGCGGAGGCAGCAAATGTTACAGGCCCTGGTGGAGTTCCAGTGCAAGGCAGTAAATACGCAGCAGACCGTAACCATTATAGACGCTATCCACGTCGCAGGGGTCCTCCACGCAATTACCAGCAGAATTACCAGAATAGTGAGAGTGGGGAAAAGAATGAGGGATCGGAGAGCGCTCCCGAAGGCCAGGCCCAACAGCACCGGCCCTACCGCAGGCGGAGGTTCCCACCTTACTACATGCGGAGACCCTATGGGTGTCGACCACAGTACTCCAACTTCCTGTGCAGGGAGAAGTGATGGAGGGTGCTGACAATCAGGGTGCAGGAGAACAAGGTAGACCAGTGAGACAGAACCTGCATCGGGGCTACAGACCACGATTCTGCAGGGGCCCTCCTCGCCAAAGACAGCCCAGAGAGGACGGCAATGAAGAAGATAAAGAAAACCAAGGAGATGAGACCCAAGGTCAGCAGCCACCTCAACGTCGGTACCGCCGCAACTTTAATTACCGACGCAGACGCCCAGAAAACCCTAAACCACAAGATGGCAAAGAGACAAAAGCAGCCGATCCACCAGCTGAGAATTCGTCCGCTCCCGAGGCTGAGCAGGGCGGGGCTGAGTAAATGCCGGCTTACCATCTCTACCATCATCCGGTTTAGTCATCCAACAAGAAGAAATGAATATGAAATTACAGCAATAAGAAATGAACAAAAGATTGGAGCTGAAGACCTTAAGTGCTTGCTTTTTGCCTGTTGACCAGATAACTAGAACTATCTGCATTATCTATGCAGCATGGGGTTTTTATTATTTTTACCTAAAGACGTCTCTTTTTGGTAATGACAAACGTGTTTTAAAAAAGAAAAAAAGCCTGTTTTTTCTCAATACACCTTTAAAGGTTTTTAAATTGTTTCATATCTGGTCAAGTTGAGATTTTTAAGAACCTCATTTTTAATTTGTAATAAAAGTTTACAGCTTGATTTTTTCAAAAAAAAAGTCAACAGACTGCAAGCACCTGTTAATAAAGGTCTTAAATAATTGTCAAAAAAAAAGAAAATGACCAAAGATATACAAGAATTGAACAGTACTTTAGACTAATTAGACAAAATACATCTGTAGAATACTTCTCCTAACAACAGTGTTATTTTCAAGCATACACATAGAACATTCTCCAGTATAGATCATGCTGCTGCTGCTGCATGTCGCTTCAGTCGTGTCCGACTCTGTGCGACCCAATGGACGGCAGCCCAGCAGGCTCCTCTGAACCTGGGATTCTCTAGGCAAGAATACTGGAGTGGGTTGCCATTTCCTTCTCCAGTGCATGCATGCACGCTAAGTTGCTTCAGTTGTGTCTAACTGTGCGACTCCGTAGATCGCAGCCCACCAGGCTCCTCTGTCCACAGATTTCTCCACGTAAGAATACTGGAATGGATTGCCATTTTCTTCTCCAGGGTAGATCATAAGTTAGGCCATAAAACAACTCTCATTTTAGAGGCATTAAAATTATATATAAGTACGTCCATTTCTCAGTAGAATTAATTAGAAATCAAGAACGAAAGGGATTTGAGGAAATCTATAAATATTTGAAGATTAAGCAACAAATTTCTAAATAGTGTCTGTGTCAAAAATGTCAGAAGGAAATATTTTTAATTGAATGAAAATGAAAAAAACAATACATCAAAATTTATGGAATGCAGTTAAAGAAATGTGTAAAGGCAAATGTGTAGCTTTAAATGCCTGATTAGAAAGGAGAAAGATGTCACATCAGCAATATACATTTTCATCTTAAAAATCTAGAAAAAAAAAAGGCATGACAAATCTAAGCAAACAGAAGGAAGGAAATAGTAAAGATCAAAATGGAAATCAGTGAAATAGAAAACAGAAAGACAATAGTGAAAAATCAGTAGTGCAATCAAAAGTTGTAAAATGAACAATGAAATTTAGAAACCTTTAGCTCAGTTGGCCAAGAAAAAAAGATGCAGATCACCAAAATCATGAATGAAGAAGAAAGCATCACCACTGACTATAGAAATTAAAGGGACTACAAGGAAATACCATTGTTGCTTAGTCGCTAAGTCGTATCCAACTCTTTCACGACCCCATAGACTATAGCCTGCCAGGCTCCTCTGTCCATGGGATTTTCCAGGCAAGAATACTGGAATGAGTTATGATTTCCTTCATCATTTTATGAATTTAGTTTTATTCTCATATCAAAGATAAAGACATCATTTAGAAAACTACAGACTGATGTCCCTCATGAATATGGCCAATAATCCTCAAGAGTCACACTCCAGTATTTTTAATGACTATGCTGTAATACCTTTTAGTTCATACTTATTAGCACAGAATTATATTTTAATTTTAAGTATATATATTATTTGGAAATGACTCATTTGTGCATTTGCTTACATTTTTGTCTTATGAAATATATTGTATTTAAAAGAGTACACAGTTTTAAGAATAATAGTATAGCAAATGCCTTTGTACACTCAATTCAGCTTTAGAAGTAGAACGTCCATTGTATTTTAAAGGGCTTCCCTTGTGGCTCAGCTGGTAAAGAATCCACTTGAAATGCTGGACACCTGGGTTCAATCCCTGGGTTGGGAAGATTACCTGGAGGCTACCCACTCCAGTATTCATACCTGGAGAATTCCATGGACTATATAGTCAGTGGGTCGCAAAGGGTTGGATATGACTGAGTTACTTATCTGTATTTTAAAAGATCCCTATGTTAGCCTTTGCCTGTCCTTACTTTCTTGCTTTCTGATAAAGCCAGTTTTCTCTAATTATTCACTTACTTTCCCATACAGTTTTCCTGTACCTATATGTTCTAAATAATACTACTGCTTCAGCTTTATGAGATTTTGACATTACAAAAATGTCAGGAGAGATAACTTTAGACATTTGCCTTCCAGATGGCTGTCATTGTTGCCAGCAGTAGAAAAGATGCCATTGTTGGCAGTAATCATATTTTTTTAGCATGGGACAAGAATAATATCCATCTTTCATTTGAAAATATATTTTAAAATGTGTGTGGTGAAAAGAATTACAGTAAACAGAAATTTATATGATTTTTCTCTAAAACTATTGAATGATTTTTGAAGGAACTAAATTAACCTTGAAATAAAATGTACAGAACTGAGTACATGTAGGCTATAGCAAGAACTCATACAATGAAGAAAATAACTCATTTTTTGAAAATAAGCTGTTGAGAACTCAGATATCACCAGAAAGGAACAGCCAGCTTAAACACAGTTTCCTCACTCTCTTTAATAAAACTATAATTTCTTTGGAATGCTCATTTATTCTCACACGTTTAAATGATCTATGTGTTTTAGAACCATTTTCCTTGAAAAGGAGAGGTGGTTAACTTATGACATCCTTTATGCTTTGAAGTACTTTAAAAATGGGCATTTAGACCTGGGCAACCTGTATGATGAATTCATATATGCAGAGAACCTGATTGACAAACAGCTGGTCTACCAAACCTGGAGATACAAAGTTGATGGACACTTTTTTGGGAAAGCTGGAAACACATCCCTGTAGGTCTAAAAACCTGCTGTTTTTAGTGAGTAAAATCCCATTATTCTTTGCCTAAATGATTTTATTAAAGGATATTTTACTCCATGTCATGACATTACAGTGGTAAGAGAAATAAATGTGATAATGGCTCAACAGCAGAGCTGAAACTCATAGTGAATTTTATTCTGTAGTTGATTGTATTTAGTTATACCACTGTATAAAATAAAGAGTTGTCCTGAAGACTGCAAGCAGATCAGAAAAGTATTGTTTAAAAAGGCACACAAAAATACCCCACAAGATCATAGAATAAAAGGTAAATGTAATTAATTTTTATTAAATATAAATGTATCTATTTATTAGTACTGTTGCGTGTATAATCTTTTAAAAAGTCGTATATGTATTTTAAGAATAAACAGTGGTACTGCCTACCAATTTTAAATTTAGGTAAAAAGTTTAAAAAACATTAAAATAAGTTTCTGTATCAGAGAACAGGAATATTATTAAGTAAATTGTTTTGTTTTCTCAAACATTTTTTGATTAGTCCCATTAATTATCAATTGCCACTATTAACTAGTCATTTTGTTTAAACTCTCACATCCATACATGACCGCAGGAAAAACCATAGCCTTGACTAGATGGACCTTAGTCGGCAAAGCAATGTTTCTGCTTTTGAATATACTGTCTAGGTTGGTCATAACTTTTCTTCCAAGGAGTAAGCATCTTTTAAATTCATGGCTGCAGTCACCATAGATCTAGATGGTACCTGATGAACTATGGAATGAGGTTCATGACATTGTACTGGAGACAGGGATCAAGACCATCCCCATGGAAAAGAAATGCAAAAAAGCAAAATGGGTGTCTGGGGAGGCCTTACAAATAGCTGTGAAAAGAAGAGAGGCGAAAAGCAATGGAGAAAAAGAAAGATATAAGCATCTGAATGCAGAGTTCCAAAGAATAGCAAGAACAGATAAAGAAAGCCTTCTTCAGCAATCAATGCAAAGAAATAGAGGAAAATAACAGAATGGGAAAGACTAGAGATCTCTTCAAGAAAATGAGAGACACTAAGGGAACATTTCATGCAAAGATGGGCTCGATAAAGGACAGAAATGGTCTGAACCTAACAGAAGCAGAAGATATTAAGAAGAGGTGGTAAGAATACACAGAAGAACTGTACAAAAAAGATCTTTACGACCCAGATAATCATGATGGTGTGATCACTAATCTAGAGCCAGACGTCTTGGAATGTGAAGTCAAG